>BPLR01013988.1:0-170800 GCA_021605095.1 Caerostris extrusa
ATTAAAATATGCAAACGCGATAATAATAATACAAACGAATTAGCTTAGGAATTTTTGGTATTAGTCAAATATGGTTGTTTATTGTTCAATATATTACTGCCACTGCAATATGTTAATGAAAGTAAAATTAGGTTTGTCGAAAAAAAATGTTAAAAATACCATGCCGGACCGAATATTGAAAAAAAGTACTATACCGAAACGAAAATTAAAAATTGCACTCAAATGGGCTGATATACAGGTTACTCATAAAATTTAGAATTTAATGTAAGAATAAAAAGCGCATACTTTAAAAATAAAAAATATATAGAATTCAAAACGATTTTTTTATTGAAAAATCTTCAAAAAATAAAATTGAAAAATCTTCATAAAATTTTTTGTGCTTTCACCAAACGATCTTTTATAACAATTTTATATTAATTTTCTTCTGAATTAATTTTTTTTACTAAATTAAATAATAATTACTCAATTATTTTGTAAATAAATATTATGTATGAAAAGCTCGTGAAAGAAATTAAGAAAAAAATCTCGTGAAAGAAATGTAAATGAAATTTGAAGTCATCAAGAACACGAAAAACCTCGCTATATTTCATTTTAATCAAGAAATAAAAGTATTTGGCAGGGGAAAAGCTCTAGAGAAACTAAAGAATAAAAATTTCTAGAAACAATTTAAATGAGTAAAAACCATATTTGATTTTTGCATGATTTTTGGTAATTTATTAAAATATAAATTGATAGAGATTTCCTTTTCAAATTTTAGATACACGTTCAAAAAATATTTCAATATTTAATGTGAAGTTTTGAAAATAATTTTTAAGTTCAATATTCTGAACGCGTCAATTTTTCAAGAATAATTTATTTATATATTGTTTAATTAAATATAACCAGGAACTCAAACAATTTTCTACTGCTTGAATTATCTATTTAAGAATTTTAATGGGAATTTTTAATGAACTTTTTAACCACAAACAAATCAAAATTTTATTAAACCGTGTTTAAATTCTAAACTTACTTCATAATTAAGCAATACGTGCAAATCATTGTAAAATAAAGAAAACCAGAATTACACTTTATTAGAACATCAATTCAAAATGCGATAGAAAGTATCTAACTCGATATTGGCATATTTTAAGTATTTAACAACAAGCTTAACATAAAATTTTTTGCCATAAAACAAATTGAGATATAGTATCAAATTAAAGCTTTTTTTTAAATAGAATTATTTGTAGTTTGAGAAAAAGATTTACATTAACTCTTACTTTTTGTTAGCTTCCCATTTTTTGTAACATCATGGAACTCTTAGCAGAACGATATGACGATTACACATAATTTTTAATCTCGTAACCAGAAATATTTACAAATTTATAATGAAAATAAAAAAAAAGAAGAGCAAACGATTTTTGAACGCTTGGAACTTATGAAGCTTTCATTTTATTTTATTACTTATTTGCTATCAAAAATTAAAAATTTTGTTTTTATATAAGTAATTAAAATATTTTTTTGAACTGTTTGGAATTTATTGTACAAAAATAAAACGACTTTCGAGAAAATTATTTATGAAAAAGAAATTAAATTAATGTTTTAAAAACACATTTTTTTAATTCTTAATTTGTCAGCTTTACATTTTTGGCAACGTCATAAAACTCCTTTGAGAACAATACAGATATTACTGTGTGATAATGAAATGTCAAAATTTCAACTTGCTCAGTAAGAAAATCAACTAAGAACCAATATATATCCTTTTATCTAAAATAACTGAAATAATAGAACCATTGATTTTTTTTTATATTCATTAAGGATATGGAGTGTTATCGGAATAATAAAATATGGAGTGTATATTAATATAAAAATTATAAATATTATATTAATAAATAATGTATAAAATATAGTGTATATTAATATAAAAATTATAAATATTAATATTAATTATATTAATAAATATGTATAAAATATGGAGTGTTATCGGAATTGTTTTGTGTGTTTGTTTTGGGCATGATCTACCTGATGGATGGATTTCTGAAATAGGGGAGCTGAGTTCGAAACACGAGAAGAGAAACTGAATCGAAAGATTTCCTTGTTTTTGCCGGGAATAGGTAAGATTTATCTGCAAGACTTGAAAAGAAAAGAAGGTTTTGTTTGGTTTGTCGCTCTACGGTCATTTTGTGCTCATTTTGGGTTAATTAGACCGGAACCTACAGTTTAGAGTGGATTCCGAACCACTAACAAACATCCATGCCACCGCCAGGATTTGAACCTGAAGCCTGTGGCACCAAAGGACAGAGGTGGAAAAGAAGGAGAATTTGAACTTCCTTCCAGATACCATCCCCGAGAACATTTAATATTATGATGACAAAATGTAATTGCAGGCTCCATTGTGCATCCTAGTAACGCTGAATCTGTTACTTATATGTAATTCTAGTGACAAATGACCTCAGTTCAAATTGACAGCATTCAGCATTAATCTCTAGTTTATTTATTTATCTATTGGTTGATTTAATAATGATATTAATATATTTATATAAATAATATATTAATATAATAATTTTATATTAATATAATATTAATATAATAATTTTATATTAATATAATATTAATAAATATTTAATATTGATAATTAATTTTTAATTTTATATATTTATATTAAATAATATATTAATATGATATTTAATGATTTTTATGTGTTTATTTGTACCCTATAAGATTTATCATCCTTTTGTACTTAAGTAGTTTTCGTATTATGGAATTTCATATCAATATTAGTTCGAATTTCAAACAGACATAACTGCTTTAATTGCAACAAAAATATATAATGATACTGCCTCATTTTTTCACACGGGAAGAGTTTGTGCATTTCATTCCCAGCAGAGGCAACTGGCAACTGGCGTACCGATTACGAGTACCAACAGGGGGAAATACCCCTTAAACCTCCTCATCTTAATTAATAGATATGCTTTGAATTATAAATGGCTGCTTTTTATTGTTAGTATGAAATTAAAGATTAAAGTTTCTAAAATTATTGTATGGTACTCAAAAAAAAAAAAAAAAAAAAAAAGAAAAATACTATTTAAAAAAGTAAGATAAAAATAAAAGAATTTAAAAGTTAAGTTTTAAATTCGGTACAATTAGGGACCAGTTGTCGATGCCACGTGACTATTGTACAAACGTAAACAACCCCCCAACCCGTTGCTTACTGATCACTGATTGGAAGAATTATGCTGAACACGTGAGAGCCAATTGGAGCATCTGAAAGGTAAAAAGGTAAACAATGTCCCCACAAAAAAGGCCCATCACAGAACCTGTGATTTTATTTGGTTTTTCATTTTATATTTTTTATTTGGTTTTCATTTTTATACTTTTGTTTGGTTTTTCTTTTTATAATTTTTATTTTTATTTTTATAATTTTTATATCTATCCTTTTATTTTCCTAACAAAAAAAGGGTAAAAAAGCGAACGAAAATAAAACCTAACTTAATTACTAGTCGGAAAGTTATAATGAATTTAAAGCACAACGTAGCAATAAAAGGGGAATAGAAAAGGAACAGAGTTACCTCTGCGCCAGTTCTTTAGAATTAAATTTACATTTAGTTTTTAAGCCAAAAGTAATCGTCAGATACGCATTGAGATAACTTCTCAATGAGCAAAGCTCACCCCATTACCTGAACTCGCTTGCGCTTGTTCAGAGTAACAGCCATGGTGTTTCTTAACTTTAGGGAAAACACTCATAGGGAGACATCGTAGACTGCCCGTGGTCTTTTTGGGAACTCTTCACCCCAGGGTGATAGGTTGGCAGTCGACGGATTAACTCATTGCTAATCTGAGGACATTTTTTTCAAGAAAATTCTTTGAAATTTTGATTATATAATTAGGAATAGGTTCGACGTCTAGATCACTGTGAATAATCTTACGACGAACGAACCATGGTGCGTCAGCAATCATAGCCAGGTGTTTATTTTGGAAAACCTGGAGTCTCTTGATGTTTGTCAATGAGGTAGAGGCCCAGATAGGACTACCATAAACCAAGATAGGTCTAATGATAGACTTGTAGAGCAGGATCTTGTGTTTGATCGCAAGCCTACTCTTTCGAGAAATTAGGCAGTGGAGTTTAATACTCGCACCAGTTGCTTTAGCAACTGCATTCTTAATATGGGAATTGAAAGATAATTTTGGGTCTAGAAATAACCCCAGGTATCTATATTCAGTTACCCAGGGGACGGGCTGGCCAAAAGAGTGATACTCCCTAATGGAGAAAACGCGATCTTCCGAGTAAATAGCATACAGGCAGATTTAGTGGCATTAACTTTAATTTTCCAGGTGGTTAACCATTTTCTAATTTAAAAACTGAAAATTGAAGGTCTTTAACAGCAAGCTGAGGTGATTTGTTCTGTGTGGCTATCGCCGTATCATCAGCGTAGCAAAAAGAGAGTTGTTTGGGCATCTCTCGGTATATCATTTATGTAAATATTGAAGAGGGCGGGCGCTAGGAGCGACCCTTGTGGAACTCCCTTCTATTGGTCTGGTTGAGGAAGTAACTCCACCTACTCTAACTAAGAAATCTCGGGCTTGTAGGTAAGAGCAAAGAATCTTAACTAGTTGGGGTGAAAATTCAAGTCGCATGAGCTTGAATAATAAGCCATTATGCCAAATTTTATCAAAGGCTTTGGCTACGTCCAAAATAATATTCCCGTAGATTTGCGTTCGTTAAAGCCATCATGAATCAGCTCTGTCAACCTAAGTAATTGGTGACAGGTTCCTAATTGCCTTCTGAAACCAAATTGTTCAGGAATGATTAAATCGTGGAGATCGCAATGCTGATTCAGGCGTTTAAGTAACGCAGATTCGAATATTTTGCTCAAGCTACTAAGTAGTGAGATAGGACGGTAATTTTGGGGGTGTCAAATTAGCATTTGGCTTAGAATGGGGCATACTACGGCAGTCTTCCAGCAAGCTGGGAAATGACAGATCCTAAGTAGAAAGTTAAAAAGAATGGTGATATAAAGAATAAATTTAATAGAGTGGACTTTAACATGCGATTATTAATAAGATCCAGACCAGGGGTTTTATTGTTTTTAAACCTTCTGATAATTTCAGAACTTCTTTAGGAGTAATTAATTCTAAGTCATTGGTATGTGGTCTTTGTAAGAAATCTGTGACTGTAGAGTTGGTGTGTTCGAAGAAATTTCTATCTTCAACATCGTGATTAAGTTCAAATTGGGATTTGAGACTGTCTGCGAGCAGTTCCGCTTTGTCTAAAGGGGAATAAGCAGCTCGGCCGTTGGCACCCTGCAAGGGCGGAATGTTGTGATATTGTCTGCGTAGGAGGGAGCATTTTTTCCAAAGAGATGTTGACTCAGGCGTCAGGGCCTCTCTATGTCGTCTTGCCAGCGTTGCTGTGTAAAGACAGTAATGGCTTCTCTAACGTCAGTTAGAGAGCGGTAATAAAGTCGTAGGAACTCAGGATCTCTTGTCCTTTGCCACCTACGACGGTAATAATTCCTAAGTTTAATTGCATCTTTAATATGTTGAGGAAATCTAATCGGTGGAGGTTTGAATTTAGGGGTAGAACTTTCCTGCAGACATGTGACGTAGATGTCCCAGCAGAGAGGAATGTATATTCTTTGACAAGTACATAATAACAATCCATCACTCAATTTTGACAGCAGATAATCAGTGTTGTGGATCTCTATATTACATGCAATAATCAGAACAACCTGTCACTCAAATCCGATAGCAGATATTCAGCGTCATGAATAATGAGACTCATAAAATTAGTGATTGTTTGTGCGACCTTCATAGGTCTAAACAATTATAGACGAAATATGGACTACACCATGAGTTGTTACATCGTGATTGACCATGAAATGAGAAATGTCTACTACAATAAGAAGCGAGGGAAACTGATCCCCTTTTGATGGATTTTCGTAAAGGGAGGTTTTGAAGAAGAAAGGAGAGAGTTCTGCGACGAGTCGACCAGAAGTGGTTTTCTTTTTTTTTTTTTTTCTCTGAAGTGACTGAATAAGCCGGAATTCCGCCTGTTTTTCAAAGTGAACCCCCTGTGGTTTCATGCATGATGCCGTGTGATAATTAAGGTCTGCGCAGATAGGCTATTAGATTCGAGAACTCTGAAAATCTTCGACCTTGGAGTGAACTTGAACTGTATTTACGGTTTAATCCGGCACTTATGATCAAATTCTATTTTTAATTTTTCATTTCTTTGTATAATAACCCAGCGTTCTGTATTTGTGTATATATAGTGCTTGCAAATAAAAATTAAAGTGTTCCTATGAACCTGAAAGTGGCCCTCTTCTTGAAGCCGTTATAGGTCTAGTATAGGTTGAGACGTTACAATAGATTACGTAAGTGTTGTATAAAATAATTATTTTTTGTTTCTTGAATTTTTTTAATATTATACTTTTTTTAATTCTATTTTCAACTATTTTATTGAAAAATTACAGTAAAATAAAATATGTTATTTAATGAAAACTTATCAAAGCGATACTTATATATTAGTTACGTAAAATCTATTAGAAATTACTGAATAAAATGTCTTTACAATATTTGAATTTTTACTTTACTAACTTGAAAATCGAAATTGGAGAAATTAGGTTCGAAATTCGATAAGCCGATTGAAAGTTCTTCCAAAGTACTCCCTAACAAATAGTAGATTTGTCCGTTTCCGTTATTAAAGCGGGTGTTTACCTATTCATGCACTCGGTGCTCGAACTTCATTTCCACTGAAGTTTGAAAGCTTTTTTTTTTTCTTCTTTCCGCCAATTAAAATAGTTTTAGTACTTTTTAGTCGTTTGTGAATTCAGAATTTGTTTTTGAATAAACGCATAATCGACAATTATTCTTATTGTGTTGACTATATTAGATTATAAATTGGATGGTGCTATTCTTTCAACAATTTTAAAACAAAATAAAATCAAATGTTAATTAAAAACAAAATGAGATGAAGTGAAAAAAATAACGATTTATATTTTAAAGTCAGAATATTTTTCGAGACAAACACAGATTTGTTTGGTTTGTCTCTCTACGATCATTTAGTGCTAGTTAGATCGGGACCTACAGTTTAACGTGGACCACTAACAAACATCCATGCCACAGCCAGGATTTGAACCTGTTAGCTCTGTGATAAATACAGATTTTTTTTTTTTTGGTTTGTCGCTCTACGGTCCTTTTATACACATTTTAGACTCATTAGACCGGTTTGGTTTAGTTTGTTGCTCTACGGACATCTTGTGCACACTTAAGGCTAAATAGATCGGGACCTACTATTTTAAAGTGGACTCGAATCACTAACAAAAATCCAAGCCACCGCCAGGATTCTAACCTGAAGACTGTGATACCAAAGGCTAAAGCACTAGCCAATTGGCCATCAGGCCGCATTAAGCACAGAGGAAAAATGCTACGTGTAGGAAACTTTGGGATCTAAAAATATGTTGTTGTTGTGTCTAATCCTAAGTGCCCTGCAGTGCGGGACGGATATTCCATGAGTAATCTACTCAGAATAAAAACCAAATCCATATAAAATAATTTCAACACTGAAAGATTCTTAATTTCAAAATTAAAATCAATTGCGTTTATCATGTCGATACAAAAATTTTTCCAAAACGAATTCATTATTAAGTAGTTGCCATCTTTTCTCATAAAATTTAATCTTGTGATAAAATAAAATTTATTCGAAAAAAAAAGAAAAAAGAAATAAGATTAAAGAAAAAGGAATCATAAAATATGATTCCTTTTTCTTTTTAGTGTCAAGACAAAAATAAGCACATTCTCCTAACTTCGGGATCTAACAGAGACGGAATTAACCAAGTCAAAGAAAAGTTTATGTGCTTATAAATTGAGATCGTGTTCCGTTTATGCACCCTACATAAAACCCATCGAAAAGCAATGAAGGAATTAATTCGATTTTGCATGTCGTATGGCAGAGAACTCGGAAAATTCCTACCAGACAGCTTGACTGTTGATGTGGCATCGTGTATAAGAGTCTCACAATTGCCTTGAGTCTCCTGGTTTCTTAAATTAGTGACTACAACTGAGCCCTTGTGTGTCCTCTAGTTATGAGTTATGCATGCTACCACTTGCTGACCAAATGATTACATTTAAAATCGATTTACTCGATTTTACAAAAATTCGACAAAAATTACTCGAGATGAAAAGTCCAATTTCTAAATTTGAGGGAAAAAAATTGAAAAATGTGATCGAAATCTTGAATTTTAAATATTCAAGATCATTTAAAAATCAATACCCATGTTGTTATTGTTTAATTTAACATCATTTATTTTTAATTATTACATCACTTAAAACGATATCTTTGATAAAAATATTTATGTAATTCATGTATGTCAATGTGTTCAAATAAAAAAAAAATAAAAATAAATACAGTTTAATCGGCTGGGTGATATACAGGTTAATCATAAATTTTAGAAATTATTGTAAGAATAAAACGTATAACAGCAATCTTAAATAAACAAAGAAAGAAAAAGTATCAATAAATCATATTCATTCAATAAATTATGTTCACGAGTTATCGAAAAAAACGAAAACGAAAAAAAGAAAATAGATTAAATAAAAATAAAAAAAAAAAAATTATAGAATTCAGAACGATTTTATAAAAAAGATTATGAAAGAAATTTAATAAAAAAATAATAAACTAAATTTCAAACGATTTTTATAAAAAAATTACGTGAAAGACATGTAAATAAACCAATGAAAGAAATGTAAGGAAACAAAAACACCTCTGCCCAAAACAATACCCATAATTCTAAGGATAGTAACAACTAATTGGTGGAAATATTTTAGGATTACTAGGATTTGAAATATTTAACATATGTCCTACTTATAATTAATAAACTTTTGCCGCCTTCCTTTACGAACAGAGGAAATGCATTTTCGCCTGTGGCAGTTCTTTTCTGTCTTCACAATCAACGGGAAAACGTTTTATCCAGGCCAAGGAAACAATGTTTATATCTTCACGGGAATCTCCATAGCTCTACATGCCTTTGGATCTCGATCAGTTGGAGATTTAAGTATTCATGATTGCAGCGAAGGTATGTGAAAATAATACCCTCCTTTTGAGTAAGATAATGTATCTAAAATAAGTGATATTTTTTAGAATATATATATATATAAAAATACCCAATTTGATATACTACTGTGTCCAAAAAGTAAGACCAATTTTCAATTTAAAATTCCTGGGGCTTATGGAATTTCAATTTTTCTTTTTCTTTTTTAGGTTGCTGGCAGTGTCCTTCACATCTGTGTGAAATTTGACGTCAAAATATTCATTAGTGATTGAGCTACGCTTGGCTTTGTGAGAAGTTAAAACAGATGCCAGCGATTTTTGAAATGTCAGAATTAATTAAGCCAAGAACTTGCATAAAATTTTGTCTGCGGAAACGTAAAAGAATGTCGCAGACGGCATTCGGTGAGCATTCCTATATCGGAAAGAAATGTTTACAAGTGGTATAAACAGTTCAAAGAAGGCAGAGAACGGGCTGAAGATGAAGAGTCCTCTGGTCGACCATCAACCTCAGCCGACGAAGCTCATGTCCAAAAATTTAAAGATTTTGTGCTTGTAAACCGCCTATTTACATTTAGAGACCTTGCTGATGGTATTGGAATTTCAAAAGGATCGGTCAATTCCATTTTGGGCTTCAAACGCGTCAAATTTCGATTGGTACCGAAAACACTAAATGCGCAAGCTCACACTCCATTGATTATTCGCGACTTTTTCGCCGAAAATGAAACCCATATCATTCCACAACCATCGTATTCACACCGTGCGACTTCTGGCTATTCCCTAAACTCAAAAGACCACTCCGGGGACACCGTTTTGAGTCAATTAAAGAGATTCAACGTGAATCGCCACGCGCTTTGAAGGTCATCCCCTGCCGATGACATTTTAGCACGCATTGAGGAATGGAAAAAAAAGTTGGTATAAGTGCATTGTGTCCGGGGGATTACTTTGAAGGCGATGAAATAAATTTGGAAGAATAAATAAAAAGTTTTTGAAAAAAAAAATTGGTTTGACTTTTTGGGCATAGTAGTATCTCATGTTTGGAGATGAAACTCTTTGGTATACGACCTTTGCTTGACTCATGTGAGCCAAAACTGAGTCGCTTTGCAGGTACCAATCCAACAAAGCCCAGCTAAGTCGCAATAGCATTATCTGGAATGGCCAGACCTTTTGAAACGTGATGAAGAGAAGTCAGAAGCAAAGGTTTTTTTTAGTAAGATTTTTAGTAAGCATTAAATCTGATGATCTCCAACCAAGTCAAAATAGGGAAGAGAAAGAAAGGACAAAAAATTAAATCTGATGAATATTCATTTATGTATTTCATCTGTTTTTGTAGTTACGTATTTTAGTATTGTGTGTTGAAATTATTTTATATGAGCCCAATAATGTATAATATGCCAATAACAAAAGAATTTTTTTTACAGAATCGGCTTAATTGCTTTCTCTTTATTTCTTATGGAAAAAGTGTGTTTGGTATATTGAATACTTGTTTGATATTTGATCCAAGGATCTAGTTCGTTTGGTTTTATCCAATGATCTTGAATGAATTGAATACTTAGGTTTTATTTAAGATTGGACATAAGTTCTGAGAAATGTAAGTCCGTGCTAAGTCCAAACGAAGATCAACGGATAAAAAAATTAAGTTAATCACGCTGTTGAATACAAAAGCATTCTATTGAAGCTGTAACCAGATTTGATTGAAAAAAAACTGAACGATGGATAAAAATTTGATCGTTCCACCTGGCGTCGGTTTTCCGTCTCACATCAAAGGATTTAAAATTTAACATATGACCATCGATAGAAGAAAAAGAAAAAATATCATTAGAAAGAAAAAGTATCAATAAATCATATTCAGGCAATAAATTATGTCCATCAGCTATCGTTCAAAACTGAAAAAAGATTAAATAAAAATAAAAAACTATAGAATTCCAAACAATTTAATAAAAATGCACTGAAACAAAATTTAAAAAGAAATAAAAGACTAAAGAATTCCAAACGATTTTATAAAAAATCATTAAAAAAAAAAATTTAAAAATTTTAGTAACAAAATGCAAATGATTTTATAAAAATGCACTGAAAAAAAAAAAATTAAAAAAGAAATAAAAGACTAAAGAATTCCAAACGATTTCATAAAAAATCAATTAAAAGAAATTTAAAAAGGAAAAGTAAAAAACTAGAGAATTCCAAATGATTTCATAAAAAATCATTTAAAAAAAAAAAGTAAAAAAATATAGAATTCCAAACGATTTTATAAAAAAAAGCACGCGAAAAATAATTTAAATAATAAAAAACAATACCAATATATATTTTATGGTTAAAAATTGTATTAGCAGGGATTTTCCTCACAGCACTTTCAAATTCAACAGATAGCTGAGGGTAGAATCATGAGTTTTGACAAGCGATTAAAAACACCCAAACTTCAATACATCCGATGTCTAGGACTGATTTTGGCTGCGAGCCAAAAAAAAGGGGATAATTCCCGCTATGAAATGTAAATGTCAACTAGATAAGAGACCCTTTGTATTGATATCGGAAATGGTTTAAAAAAAAAGATATTTAGAGAAACTGGACGGGTATTTTTTTACTAATAAAACTACAAGTAATAATGATGATTCAGATAAAAAGTAGCAACAGCACTTTGTGTGCCGTGGTTAATTTTTCGTACTTTCATTTCTTAAAATTACTTTTTTTGTATTCTGCAATTAATAACAATTTTTAAGAATTTATTAGTTAACTTTTTAATGAATGAAAGTACATGTATTTACTAGTTGCTCATAATTAAATTCATTTTCTACAAATGGATTCCCAGTAAATGTTTAAAGTGTGAATCTTTCCTCTTTTTTACAGAAATTAACATGGTGACACATTTTAGAAACCACACTCGGTACTGCAATTTCTTAATGCTATCCAATTCCTGCATAACTTTCACATTGTAAGCATGAAATTTCAGTTTCTTCATAATGCGTTGATATTCGTTCCGTACGAAACTCTACTTTGGTCAGATCATCTGAATGCTTTTCTGGTAGAAAGGAGAAAATGTTACATAAAATTTTCTGAAATTGCTTCGATTTTATGTCAACTACTTCGACTGTCCGCTACCGCACCAATTTCTACAAATTTCTGCACTAATTATCGGATCGTCATCTTAGTTGGTTTATTTACAGTTGTGAATTTCTTTCTAAATTCAATACGCATTGTAATGTAAAAAGCAAAGTTTTGAAATGATATTAAACGATGAAATTCTTTTCCTATAACTTCAGAGACAAGACACTAAAATGGTGTCTTCTTTATACTCACATTATCAGAATTAAACTTATCTCTGAGGGTTGACCATGTAACACCTTCTGTAAAACGAACATGAATATAACCATATGTTCACTAACAATACATGGGATTTAATTTGTTAAAATGTTATTAATAAATTCTTGAGGATGCCGATTTTTAGATCCTACAGTATATTGAAACCTTTTTTGGCCACCCCCCTCCCTTGTCAATATTTTTTTAAACTAAGGGATATGTTGTTTGTAGGGATCAACTCACCCCAGAATTCAAATGGTATCGTCATTAAAAGAACACAATCACCCCATGTCAATAACTTTTTAAACTAAAGGATACGTTGTTTTTCACAGCATTAACTCCAGAATTCAAATGGTATCTTACTAAAGGAACACAACCAAAACGCGTCAATACCTTTTAAACTAACGGATATGTTGCTGCGTTTAGCTTCAGATTTCAAATGGTATCTCACTAAAAGAACGCAACCACCACGTGTCAATATATTTTTAACTAAAGGATATGTTTTTGTGAAGCATCAATTTCAGAATTCAAATGGCATGTTCATTAACAATTTAACACCCGAAATGCTTTTATATTTAAAAAAATTTTTAAATTTTTATTAGAGATATGGGGGCACCAGCAAGATCGTGGAAGCTAAGGTTTTCCATGAAAAATTTCAAAAAACAGCTTTGCTTTTCAATAAAAAAAATTTCAAAATTTAAAATTCTTCATAGCAATATCTGGTATGCTTTCACATACGAAATACGGGAAAGTTACTTATAAATATTCTCTCAGATTTGAATTTGGTTTGTCGCTCTACTGTCATCTTGTGCACACGAGGGCTAAACAGACCGGGACCTACAGTTTAAAGTGGATTCCGAACCACTACAAACATCCACGGTACCGGCGGGAGTTGAACTCGAAACCTGTGGTACCGAGCGCTAACTACCCGGCCCCTATATTCTCTCAAAAGACAATGTCCACTCTTTATCGCTCCTCGATAAGCTTCACAAAAGGAATCACAAATCAAGATTCACCGAAGTGGAACATGCTGCTCAATGGCATTGAATAAAAATAAATAAAATAATAAACGAAGTACAAAAGCACGAATAAAAAAATGTTTCCTTGAAATTTAAACGGATTTTTAAGTGAAACTCTCTTTGCATATGGGTTTGGTTTGTCTTCTATTTGTCTCTACTGTCATTTTTCGTACACTTTAGGCTAATAGACCGCGGCCCACAGTTTAACGTGGATTCCGAACCACTAACAATCATCCATACCACTTCCAGTATTGTCAATTGGCCACCAGGCCGCTTTTGTATGCGGGTTTGTTTTGTCGCTCTACGGTCATCTTGTGCACTCGAGGGCTAAACAGACCGAGACCTACAGTTTAAAGTGGATTGCGAACCACTAACAAACATCCATACCATTACCAGGATTCGAACTTGGAGTCTGTGGTATCAAATGCCAGACAGCGTTTTTGTATATGGGAGATAGAAAATTGATATTTCAGTTTAAATATTTTTTTTTAAGCAGAAGATTATTTTGAAAAACTTCGAGCAATTTACAATTGTTGTCAAAATATAGCCTTTTCAAAATTCTTACATATTCCAGACATTCTCTGGACCATTATCTAAGACAAGAATATTCAGAAATTCCAGCTATGATTACCGCCAGTATGTAAAGGCATTAATCGATTAAATTAAGATCGAAATAAAAAAAATAATTAAACTGATAAAATTTTGTATAATGAGCAAAAAAAATATTATGACATGCTTAATGAATATGATGACGAAAATCATCTATAAAAAAAAATTTTTGAATACGAATAATCTGAAAAATTTTTTTTATTCGAAAGTATGAAAAAATTATCGAATGTTTAAAAGCTTGCTATCTGAAATTGATGCTCAGAATGAAGAATGAAATTGATAAAGGAAGGTCCTGGATCAAATTCGAAAAAAAAAAAAAAAAAGAAAAAGATAAAATTCACCCATGTACATAATTCGATTACACAGTGCAAATGTTATATTTATTCTATCCCATCTCTTATAAAATGGCATGAATAGTGAAAATAGATTTTTGATAATGGATATTATAAAAAAAAAAAAAAAGGTTGTGATTAAATAATACAACTTAACAAGTAAAAAATAGATGTTTGATTACATAGATGTAATAGTTATGTGGATAATAATTGTAACTTAAAAACTATAAAAACAGAGATTTATTTTTCTTTTGGTTGAATTCATTATTTTCTTTATCTAATGTGCATCCAACAATCATGAAATTTTCATTAAAAATGAAAAAGAAATTGCAATTTTAATAATAAAATCAATGCTTTTGCGCAACAGTATTAATATTTTACACCCGTTGCTCGGTGCCACAGGTTTTGGGTTCGAGACCCAGCGTTGCCATGGATGTTTGTAGTAGTTCGGAATCCACTTAGGTTCCGATCTATTATGACTGTAGAACTTTGGGTGTAGGGCTGACAATCCTATCCCGTAAAAGAAAACATCGCATGTCGAAATCTGCCAGTAGGCAGACGGCGTTTCCCACCATGGGGCTGTTGCGTCATTAGTGATGATGAATATGCTTAAGTGATTGGATATTCAAAAAGTGAGATTTTATTAAAATGCTTTTTTTTTTTTTGTCGAAAATTTTCTAAATTTTAATTTTAACAATCTTCAATAACTTTGGAGGCCTGATGGCCAATTGGTAACACAGTTTCAGGTTTAAATCCTGGTGGTGGCATGGGTGTTTGTTAGTGGTTCGGAATACACGTTAAACTGTAGGTCCCGGTCTCACACGACCGTAGAGCCTCACGGAGCCAAGTCAGATTTCTCTCATCATTCTCAAACTGTAATGGGGCAACTCAGCTCTAGGCGCAGTGATGTGGTGTAGTAGTAGTAGTGGTGTTGATGGTTCGGAATCCGCGTTAAACTGTAGGTCCCGGACTAATTAGCCCAAAGTGTGAAAAAAATTACCATAGAGCAGCTAACCAAACCAAATCAATAACTTTTCTTTACAATGAAAATTGAAAAAGTAAAACATATTTACTGTGGTTTTCTAAGGGCATAAAGTCATATATCTGCAAGATTAAACAAATTTACCTAGTTTACACATCCAGCCTAAATTTTAATAATAAAAACAAAAGGTCATTTCTATAAAATACAACAATTGTCTGAAACTATTATAAAAAAATCGACACTGCATACATGTATTTCCTTATTGCTGTAAAAAAGGAAATTTAAATACTGAAAATTGAATAGAAACCGGTTATCCAAATGGCGAAAATCGTAAATTTACAATATTAAGGTTTGTATGTACTTGTTATTTAATTAATTTTTTAAAATTTTAATTACATGACAAAACATAAAATTAAATCTCAGCAAAAAAAAAAAATAATCAAACATTATTAGGTTAGGACGATTTATCTTAACTGTCATAACGAATATCGTATATTGTATATATTGCATACCTTATTATACCTTATTAAATTTGTTAATTATTGATAGAGATAATAATGTGTGACCAGGTACAACTTTTCCTTCAAATATATCTCAAGTAATAATATTTAAATAATAATTTTCTAAACAATATTTATTAAATTATTTAATCATTTAATTATATCAATAAAAATATATTATTAAAAAATATTCTTTTCTTAACATACAACTTAAATTTTAATAATAGTTACGAGTAGATCCACTGATAAAATAGCTGAGTAAATGTAAACAATGATTTTGACTAAGTGCCAAAAAAGAGGTAAAAGTCCCTTTTATTTTAATTATGCCAAGGGGATGAACCCCTTTTTTAAACAAACAATTGTTTTATTTTAATGAAATAAAAAAGAAATTTTAGGAGAATTTATTTAAATAATTTTAATAAAAAAAAACACTTTATTTATAGTAACAATAAAAATCACGACTACATCAATACATATCTCTTAACTTAAAAAAGAATTGATTATTTATCAGAATGAAGTGATAATATTACAAAGTTCTATTTTTTTTTTTTTAGTAGTTGATTTGTGTGATTGAATAGTAAACAATCTCAGATAATTTTACACTTACAATAAGATTATGAAAAAATTAAATCGTAATTGTAAGAGCATGACAATTGTAAGCACTTTATAACGACAACGGATTGTTATATAGAATCAAATTAAAGATATAAGAATATATTTAAGAATTCGAATCAATAGCAGTTATGTTCTTCTTATAATAATAATAACGATATAGTAAGAACATATTTTAGAACGAACAATAACAGTCATCTTCTTATTATAATAATAAAGATATACTAAGAACATATTTATCTAGAATTCGAATCCAATAGTAGTTATGTTCTTATTATAACAATGCTTATTTAAATATGAAACACATAATAATTTTTTTTATCAAATGAACGATCATGATCGGAATAAATAATATAAAAAAACCCTCTATAATTTATGATGCTAAATAATAAAGTATTTACAAAATACTTCAAATATAAAACATTATTTATAACAACGCTTACGTCAACTTATTATGTTACTACGAGAAATAAACATAAGAAATATTATAAAGTGAGACAGTAATTGCTTATTTATTATTACATAAATTATTATTTTATTATTTTTTTGCAAAATAACGAATAATTTTAATAAAGTATGGTTTTTAATAATAATTAAAAAAAAAAAAAAAGAAATAACCGTAAAAATAAAATTTTTTTTTCAATATAAAACTTTTATCTTAACTGAATTAAACTCCATTAACGATTCTCCAGAATCAAAATCACACTATTGTTCTAAACTGTTCCATTTGCCATTTTTTTATTAAATCGTTTTGTGAACTCACCGTTTGATTCGCAAGCCTCAAAGTTTGAGACTTGTTTATCGGTTTCTTCATCAGACATAATTACACGAACAGTGCCAACTACTGAATGTGAGATATAGAAATATTTTCATACCGAGATTGATTTACAATTCACTTACCTAAATAAAAAAAGAAAAACAGGTTCTAAAAATGAATGCCACTCTTCACTGTCACTCTGTATTGAAAGGAAATTTTCCTGACAAACAATTCCTTCCCCCGTTTCCTTTAGACTTTCGAATGACCGCCGCACTCTTTAGGAAGCAGGAAAAGTTATTATCAGCTGCGCAACTTACGAGGTTCGCCAAGGTTGTTTCACTTAGGGTTGCTTTATTTTGTGTAGTTTCACTTTCGCTTCTGGTCGGTTTTCAATTTGTAGTCGATCCCCGTTTGGAATGATGAAATTAAATTGGTTATTTGTAACTGAACTGTGTCGTAGGAAGCAAAACAAAGGGCGCGATTCAAAATTGCAGTAAAACATGGAAAATAACGTTACTCCCATATAATGACACGTGTCTCAAATGAATTCTTTTCTTAGTATTGAGAGAGTGACTAAGAATTGTATCTGGACTTTTTGTGTCAAAGGTTTATTTATTTATTTATTTTTTTTTTATTAAGGTTAGAGGGGAGAAATTTGAAAAGGATTAAATAGTTCCTTTAAAATTGTGAAAGCTAAGATAGAACTTTATTATTTAAAAAAAAAAAAAAAATTATTAAGCTCAGAGGTGAGAAATTTAAAAATAATGATTAAATCCTTCCTTTAAAATAGTGAAAATCAAAATAGAACTTCGTTTTTATTTTTTTAATTAAGGTTAAAGTGAAAATTTTGAATTTAATGTTCATTTCTTCTTAATAATTAATGTTGTTCGTTCCTTCTTAATTAATCTTTCCTTTAAAATCATGAAAGCCAAGATAGAACTTTATTTATTTATTATTTTTATTTTAGTAAGATTAGACGGGAGAAATTTGAAAATATTGATTAAATCGTTCCTTTAAAATAGTGAAAACCAAAATAGAACTTTATTTTTATTTTTTTAAATTAAGATTTGAGGTGAGAAATTCGAAAATAATGATTAAATCGTTCCTTTAAAATTGTGAAAGCCAAGATAGAACTTTATTATTTTTGTAAAATTTTTTTATTGAGGTTAGGAGTGAAAAATTTGAAATTAATGATTAAATCGTTCCTATAAAATATTAAAAACCAAAATAGAACTTTATTTTTATTTTTTAATTAAGGTTAGAAGTGAGAAATTTGAAAATAAGGATTAAATCGGTTTAAATTGGTAAATATTCAACCCTATCACTTCAAAATAAAGTTCTACTTTACAAGCAGGTCATCCGCCCAATTCTTACTTATGCTGTACTTATTTGGGGACTTGCTTGTAAAATAAATAAATACAAAAATTCAAGTTCTATAAAACAAAAATTCTTCGCATAATCACTGGAGCCCCTGGTTGATCAGAAACGACGTTATTCATAACGATCTCATAATTGCTACTATAGAAAACTATATCACTGAACTCTCTAGAAACTTCTTCCTTGGCTTGAAAAATCATAACAATAACTTAAAGCACAACTCTTTTTGCACACAACGTAGGAAAATATAAACATCCTTTTTTTCAACTACAAAATGGTCAGCAGATCTGCGGCCATCATAAACATTTTTTTTTTTTCTTTCTTAGAACTACTGGATTTGGTACGTGTTCGTCAACATTTTTTCTTTTACTCATGTTTGTTTTCACGTTCATTATCGGTGGTAGTTTTACATTACAAGTCATTACGGGTCCGATAACATTCCTTTTTCCTCCCCGTTTTTCTGGGAATTCCCGTTTTGCTTTTCATTCCTATTCTCCTACGTTCAATCCCCCCCCCCCTCTTGTCCGTATCATTCTAACTATTGGATTTTTATTTCGGTTCTTTATAATGTTATAATTTATATTATTTTTATTATTCTTGCTTCATTTATATAATATTTTTGTTTTGCTGTTTCTCATTCTACGTTCGTTTTGAAGGCACTCGACCTATTAATCTAAAGACCCCAAAATATTATGTATATACAGTAAAAAGTCAGTTATTACGCGGATTTTTAGTAAATGTTTTTTTTTTAACTTATTTTGAGTTAGAGAGGTAAAATAAATAAAAATTCAAGACAGTAATATACATGTTTATTTCGTTCTCTATCTACAGCAAAAATATTATGTCTAAAAAGTCAGTTATAAAGAGTTCTCTATCTACAGCATTATCTAAGTTATAAAGAGCAGAAAATTATTTTCTTCCGAGTTGCTCTTTCATAAAATTGGTTATTCTATTTATTATATACTCATACATTGTTTTCTAAGAAACAATGACGTGCATTGTCTGCAAATCCTTAAAGTCGGTAACTTATTTTTTTTTCGAACTATAGTAATTAGTTTCAAATGATCGAGTAATAAAGGTTGTAAAATAGATTGTAAAATCAAACATTGCTAATGTTCGAGATACAGAGGTCCAAATTTTTTTTTTTTTTTTTTTTTTATTTACGGAGAGAAAATACATGCCAAAATGGCTTGTGGGGATTGACTAATTATTTTGACTTATAGAGGGTTGAAATTTCGAGTAATGGAGGTTTTGGGGCTTAAAAGGAAGGGAACAAAAAATTTTCGAGTTGTGGAGGTTTTCGACTTATCGAGGTTCGACTTAAAGAGGTTCTACTGTACAAAAAATACATTAAAAAAAAAAAAAAAATAAAAAAACTGCACATAGACACTTAATATAACAGAATTGAGTACCAAGACACTTATTAGAATTGAGTGATGGAATGTGTTGTAATCAGCGTTTTTCAAAAACAAGGAGATTTGGCGGTGAATGACAAGTGGGATTTTCCCGTTTTTATCGATATGACGTCCCAATGCCTTGCTACCCATGAAAGTTCTTTTTGAAAACTTTTATTCAGTCTTTAATTATTCAATGCAGAACACGGAATTTCTGATGTTTAAAAAAATAATGTGAAGAAACAAACGAAAATCATGTGGCTAATTTTATCAATAAATTATTGAAAGTTTTGCGAAATAGTTTATTTGTGATGATCTACTAAGAAAATTATGCCCATGATTAAAGTTATTCTTCCATTCCAATTAATTTTCTTGAACCTATTTATTGTTTTGTATCGTTACTGATCTATTGATTTGGTTTGGTTTTGTCGCTTTAAGGTCATCATCTGTCTCACGAGGGCTTAACAGACCGGGACCTACAGTTTAAAATGGATTCGAACCACTACAAACATCCATGGCACATCCGGGACTCAAATCCGAAACCTGTGGTACCGAGCGCCAAAGCGCTAGCCACTCGGCCATTCAGGCCTAAGATCTATTGATACGAATAGTATTGTAAGTTTAAATATCACTCTATTTGTAAGTTTCTATCTCTCTATAATGTGGGGCCGAGTGGCTAGCGCTCGGTACCACAGGTTTCGGGTTCGAGTCCCGGCTGTGCCATGGATGTTTGTAGTGGTTCGGAATCCACTTTAAACTATAGGTCCCGGTCTAATAGGATCGTAGAGCGTTGCGGGGGCAATGTTACTCCGCGTCTGTGGCTTATCTTCAAGTTACCCGCGCCCCCTGGGTAATGCAAAGTGAGTACGTCTGTGCAGCTCTTGCCTTAAGGCATCTAAGACCAAGCTGTCTAAGTGTTTGCCAGCTGCATTACAAAGAAAAAAAAATCTCTCTATAATGTAAGTTTAAATAAAACTATTAAGGTTTTTGCTCACAAATATCATCCACACTTGACTCGTTTCAAAATAAGTAATTACCATGCAGGAAGTCTGCGTTTCGATTCCTCTAGCAGAGTCCATTGCAGTCACTACTTTCAGGAACGAATAGACTCGATGATGACTGCGGCAACGTATGTAAGGCTTCTCGTATCAATAGTCCTGCTACTTGGCATGAGTTTCAGGGATTACTCAATTACAAGATGCAAATGAGGGCAGTTACCCCTACGAGTCCTCCCTTCATCACATGTCGACAGGCTTGTAGCATTTTTCTCAGGGGAAGAGTTGTAGCATTTGGTTCCCAAGAGAGAGGAATGTGTATTTTTAACAAGTACATAACAACCCATCATTAGCGATTATCTGTTCGACCTTCAAATGTTGAAACAATTACAGATGGAATATGCACAACGCAATGAGTTGTTGCATCGAGATTGGTAATAGACCATAGGCTGAGAAAGTGTCGCCTCCAATGAGAAGTGAGGGAAGCAGGCCCCTTCACCTCTTGGTGTCTTTTCTTAAAGGGAGTTTTTTGGAGAAGAAGAAGGGAGTTATGCGACTAGTCGGCAATAAGTATTATTTTTCTCTTTTCCTGAAAGTGACTGAACAGGCCGTAGATTCCGTCTGTTTACAAAGTGAGCCTCTTGTGGTTTCGTGTGTCACGCCGCGTGATAATTAAGGTCCGTCGCAGACCTGGTGAAATAGATTAGTTATAGACTCGATAACTCTGAAAAATTTCATGATTTTAATTTTTTCAAATTTAATTCTTTATTTATCATTTTGTTTTGTAAATAATAATTTATAATACATAGAGTTTTGTATAATATATATAATGCTTGTAAATAAAAATTAAATTGTTTTCCATGAACTTGAAAGCAGCGCTCTTCTTGGAGCAGTTATAGGTCTAGTATAGGCCGAGATGTTACAACATACGTAAGTAGAACAAAAGGATATATATATATATATTATCCCCCAATAAATTTTCAATTAATTCCTTTTTATTTTTTTTTTCGAGAACTGTATATTTTAATTAATTATTTGATTTCACTTAAACATTTTAATTTTTTAACGATATTCAAATTACTTGCATACATAAAAAATTAACAACCCCTCATTATATCACGAAAATTGAGGAAATAAAAACCAATGTATTGACAGCACGATAAAAACCAAAATTTTTAACTAATTAAATTTTTAATTGATAGAATTATAAAATGGAATTTGAAAGTTATGTGGTTTTGATTAAAGAAATTGAAATTAATTATTCTTATTGGTAGCACATTAATTTCTACTGATGGCAAAATAAACAAAAGAACATAAAATCCTTGAGAATTTTTCTAATAAAAGTGGATTGAAATAAAATAACGATGAGCTCATGTAATAATCATAAATATAAACACTCCCACTATATATACTCATTCATAGTGAGTAGTCAAAAGGTAGATTCCCATCGGATATTAAAATATTAAGACATACTACTGTGTCCAAAAAATAACACCAGTTTTCAATTTAAATTTCCCGGGCAAATGGTATTTCAATTTTTTTTTCTTTTTTAAGTTGCTGGCATTGTCCTTGACATCTGTGTGAAATTTGACGTCAAAATATTCATTAGTGTTTTTGAGTTACGCTTGACTTTGTGAGACGCTAAAACTGATTCCGGCGATTTTTGAAATGTCCGAATTAATTGAGCAAAGAACTTGCATTAAATTTTGTTTGCGGAAAGAAATAGAATGTTGCAGAAGGCATTCGGTGAGTATTCCTATATCAAAAGAAAAGTTTAAAAGTGGTGGTTCAAAGAAGGCAGAGAGCGCGTTGAAGACGAAGAACCCTCTGGTTGACCACCAACCTCAACTGACGGAGCTCACGTCCAAAAATTAAAGATTTGGTGCTTGCAAACCGTCGATTTACAATTAGAGACCTTGCTGATGATGTTTTGAGCCTCAAATTCGTCAAATCTTGATTGGTACCTAAAACACTGAATGCGCCAGCTCTCACTGCATTGATTCTTCGCCAAAAATGAAACCCATATCGTTCCACAACCACCGTATTCACCTGATTTAGCATCGTGCTACTTCTGGTTATTTCCTAAACTCAAAAGACCACTCCGGGGACACCGTTTTGTGTCGATTGAAAAGACATTTCGAAAGTCACGGGAATCAGTTTTAGCGTCTCACAAAACCAAGCGTAACTCAAGCACTAATGAATATTTTGGCGTAAAATTTCACACAAATATCAAGGACAGTGCCAACAACCTAAAAAAAGAAAAGAAAAATTTAAATACCATATGTCCGGGAAATTTATATGGAAAACTTATTTTTTTCTTACTTTTTGGACACAGTAATAAGCCAGCCAATCAGGAGTCACTTCCATCTCTTGGTAGATTTCAACTTGAATTTCGTCCAAATTCTCGACGTCCGGACCTTACCAAAATGCCGAACAAATAGAAAAAGTGGATTAGTTTTTCGATCGACTAAAAATTTAGCCTTTGGTGTAAATAGCGCCAGTGGAAAAGTCCGTTCTTTTCCCTCACGTTTTCAGTTCTCGGCAGAATCCATTTTAAATGTGCGAATGAAAAAGTTTGATTTCTGTTAAGAAATCTCAGGGTAGCTCCAGCGCTGTGTCACAGGTTTCGGGTTCTAGCCCCTGTGGTGCCATGGATGTTTGTAGTGGTTCAGAATCCACTTTAAACCATGTCCTTGTCTAATATGACTGTAGACTTGACAAAAAAAAAATTTCTGTCTCGAAATCTATCAGTAGCCAGACAGCCTTAGCCCAACATGGGCTGTTGCGTCAATGAAGAAGAAGATGGTATTTAAAATAACTATGATCAGCTTGCAATTTACTGGGGCCTGAGTGAATAGCGCTCGCTGTCCCAGGTTTATGATGCAAGTCCCAGCGGTGCCATGGATGTTCGTAGTGGTTCGGAATCCACTTTCAGCCGTAAGACCCGGACTAACATAATTGTAGAACGTTAGGCTGACAACAAAATAAAACATCTCCTGCCTCAAAGTCTGCCAGTAGGCAGACGGTTTGGCCCACCATGGGACTATTGTGCTAATGAAGAAGCCGGGGCTACAATACAGTAATGTCTCGACTTAAGTGGTTCTTGATTTTTTTTAGTTTGGCAACATTATCACCCAACATCTTCAATGTTTCTTTTGTTGAAATACATATTGAACGTGAAAGGCGCAAATTATTGTAACTGTAAAATATATTTTCCCTATAGTAACCACCTTATTATTCAATTAATTCATCTAACTTATATTTAACAAAAAGTTAATACATACCAATACTAAAATTATCCATTAAAAATAATCTTCATCAGTTTAAGCACTACAAACTAACAGCTCTTTTTGACAACAAAGGAAAATAGCAATATATTTATTTGTGCATAAAATGAATTTTATAGTGAATAAAATTGTTATTTTATTAATTATTTAAAAAATTATATAAAATTCTTTCTCTTCTTTTTGCGTGTGTGAAAGTTGATGTGAATTTTCACGAAATTGCCGAAAATTGAAAAAGAAATAAGCATCAAAACAGTTTCTCAAGGAAATTTTCAACTAACCGAATTAGGTGTGGGCTAACATTAATGTGTGCATTTTTATCAGCACCTGCATAAAACTGAACAATTGGTTTAAGTACGCCAACAATTTGTAATTAAACATCGCTGCCATCCAGATATATCTGACCAAATATATACACTGGATCCACTAAATCCATCTCTACCTGGATATGATTGGAATAATAGCAGATTTCGGGGTCTCATCAGATCATCAATTTTCTTAAGCCATTTTGCAAAAATCTGATTCATCAATAAATACATCTATTGATTTGCATTCCAATTGACAAGTGGGCATGTCTAATTTAAAATTACATTTCTGTAGTGTGAAGAGTACATACACTGCTAGGAGTTCTTGTATATAGGAATTGCAATATCGGACCAAAAGTACAATACCGGTATTTTTAGATCTTAATACCCGGATACCGGTAGTAGAAATTTTAGAAAAAGAAAGAAAAACACAGGAGTTTTTTTATTTTTATTAGAGAATTTATTATAATTTTGTTTTATTAGAGAATATAAATATCACAAAAAAAAAAAAAAAAAAAAATGTAACTTATAAATCTTATTTATTTAAATCCCCAAAAAGTGTAAATATCACTATTCGGTCTGTGGTACTATTACAAATTTTTGAAATGTGATCTTAAAAAACATAATGCATCAATTGTACTATCATTAAGCCTGGAACGTAATTTTGTGCAAAAATTACCAGCTGTCGAAAACGCTCTTTCAGCATCTACGCTAGTGGGTGGTACTGTTAACAGTGCGCGACATACTTTTTCCAAGTATTTACCTCTAAATCCCTCCTCTTCAAATAAATCTATTTCTCGTCGGATTGTTTTGGATATAGCTGATTTCTGTATTGTATTTTGGTTTGTTGAAATTTTTTTTAGTTATCGCCAATTCTAATTTTTGTTCAAGAGACAATTCCTTTTCACTATCGACATTAGTGGCATCATAATCTTCGATAACTGTACCGAATTCTTCTGAATGTGAATAGGTTTGTGGATAATAGAATAAGAATAAGAATTCTTCCACAGATAAGAATTCTAAATTTCTAGTAAATACCAAAAAAACGGTATTTAAACTTGTGAATACCGGTATTACAAAAATTGTACAAATGGCTCAAAATACCGGTATTGCAATCCCTACTTGCATACAATCATTCTTTGTGAAGATTTCTGGATACCAACCTTCAAATGTCTGCTGCAAGAAACTACGAGTGGGTTGGTGTAACAGTTCTGTGCCTCCTTGCAGTTTGTAGCTCTTGGGTCTTTTTCAGTTATACCTTCTAAAAGCTGATTTTTATTTTTAGAAATACAATACACAATTTATGTATTATAGAAAAGTTCACATTGAATTATTTTGTTACATAGAAATCTACTAATAGAATCTAGATTCGATTAATCTGTGGAAGAATTCTAATTGTTCTACTAGTCTATTGTAATTCTTCAGGTAAATGATGCTGACATATCTAAGACATAGTTATGTCGAAAATTCAATGTGCAGTTTCGATTTGCAAAACTTTCAGACAATTATTTAAGTTTGTTTTTGCCATGTGCCCAATGATGTTGGATGACAGCAGCTGCATTAATGGAGCGCTACATTTTAAGTATACTACATAATTTTACCGATTTTTTATTATTGATTATTACATGGTCTGATTTTAGACCATGTAATCGGAATTTTTCTTTCATTTTTGAAATTGGGGATCTAAAAATTAAGTAGTTAAAATATTAATAGGTATTATTAGTTTTTTCTTGAAAATCATCACAGTAAACTTTATCCAGACAAAAATAATTGTCAGCATATGTTAAAAACCCATATAAATTTCAATAATTATTATTTATTAAATAATATTCTATATGTATTGGTTTTATGTGCGAGATAATATTTTTTTTTTTTTTTTTTAACAACATTTCTAATATTTAACATAACAACATTTTAATATTTGATAATAATTTTGCATTATTAAAATAAACAGATAAAGTATATAAGTCTAGATAACAGACATGTATAGCACACTACAGGTTTCATTTTGGATATCGCTGATTTAAAGTAATGTTATTAGATTTAATAAGAGTAGCTCAAGGTTTTATAGATAGTTGAGTTTCTTTAACAATAGTAATGAAAAAAAAAAAAAAAAAAAGTAAAATGGAATTTTTTTAAATTTCTAAAACTATACTAAAAATTCATTAGTTTGTGACTAAAAATTCCCAAATTGGTAGAATTTCTATAAAAATATCATAGTATTATGATTAGTAGTAATTATATATGTGCTTTATATTTCATGAAAGAATCCAAAACAGAATCATAATAAAAGTAAAAGAATTATTCTGATTTTATTCATCTTGTGGTTTATCATCAGATATTAGATGGAGATCTCTCCCAACTCCTTGAGAGGTTGCGTGCATCATCTCAGCAGAATGTTCGTTGTAAGTGGCTATTGCGAGCTCACGTGTTTCATCCCAATCATACAGACATCTAAAATAATAAAAAAAAATCAATTATATATAACTGACATCTTATCATTAATTTTCATTACACAAAACTTTATAATAAAAGTCATTACAGCCTTTGCTGATTACTGAAATTTTCTGTCCATAAACAATTTTAATCAAAAACAAAACAATTTTCAGCCATAAAAATAAAAGTTTTTGTATAATCTGTGGGCTATTCAAGCATATTTAATCAAGTAATGCTTTTGCATACATATGCTTAAAATTAACAAAACTTTTTTTAATGCTAAAGAATGTTTTTTGGTTCCACAATTGAATACTTCATCAAAGAATTGTATATAAAATAATTATAAATTTAGGATACTGAAAATAAAATAAAAAATTGTATACATCAAAAACTAGTGGGGAAAAAAGACCACATTTATTAACAATTTCTGATCTTCATATTTGCTGAACAGATGGAAATCTTGATCAGCATTACAGTTGGCCTAATTTGGCCTTCTTTAAATCATTTTTAATTCTTATTTATAACTTCCTTCTAAGTCCTATTCATCTCTAATACACACTGTTGTACAATATGTGTCACATTTTGTTTACTTTCGCAAGGTACATTTTCCTTTTATCGTTCATTAGTGTTATGTTTCTTTTTTACATTGTTTTGTAGGCAAAAAGTATTTTTAGGTGGTGGTTTTATAAAACTGAATTTTATTAAACTTTTGGAAGAAAAAAGAATGTTCACAGAATGTATGCAGTATGATTTATAATTCGTATTCAAAAATTTTAAGGGTTTTAAACTTATAATTAATAAGAAATTAGAATATTTACAAATTTCAATTTTTTTACAATGTGTTTCAGATATTCTTATGAGTAAATCGAAAATTATTTGCCTTTTTGCTTTATTTAATACATTACAATAACAACAGCAGGGATGGAGCAAACACACAATTTTTTTATATAATGTGTTTGTTCTATGATGTACTTGATTGCATGTTTTAAAAGGTTCCATGATCCCTGAAATAAAAAGTCTACGATAGATAGCACAGCTATTTATGTACGATTTTGTCATCTGTATGCAAAACTCTAAGGATCATTGATACTTCTTTCTTAATCATTTTTGCATTTCCTTCTCAATCTTACTGAATTTCTTGTCAATTACAAAGATTGATGGGCATCTTCATTTTTATTTTTGTCTTGCAATTCTTCTTGATACCCTACAGTTTCTGTATCATACTGCAAGCCTGTCCGGAATAATTTGAAAACTGCTGGTGGTTCTTTTTCTTGGTGACATAGCAACAAGAGTGCTACATTAAAGCTTGCATTAACAGAAGACAGTGCAACGAACTTAAAGAAAGTTATAGCAAATGCAAATCATTTCTTATATTTTTGAAAAGTAAATAAGAATTCTATAAAATTATTAATAACCTATGGAGAAGTGTGTGTATGAATTAAATTTTATATAAAAATTACAAAGTAGCTATCTTTTTCAAATCTTGTAATCCATTTCTCCACTGCTGGGGAGAAAAAAAAGATAACTGCCATCTTTTTTAGAATTTTAATGTTAGGTTAGAAAAACAGCTATTACTTCCGTAGTTTCCAATTGAATCACATGATTAAGTCAAGGAATCTTTTCTACCATGTATATGTCACTACGACTATCGTTTTTTCTTTCTTTCGGTGGTTCTATTTTTCTTATTAGCCGCAGCTTTCTGATGGTTCGAGAAGTATTGATCAATCCATACAAACATTTATGGAATCTTCATTTATTTACAAGCAATATTTACAAATATATACAGGGTTGATGGTAACAGTTCAAAGGCAAAAGCTAAACTTGAAGAAAATGTTCTTTTTAGAATAAAACAATTCGTTTCCACAGCAACAACTGGTCTCTATGGCAACAGCCCGTTTCCACAGCGACCAACAGCCCGTCTCCACGGCAACAGCGCAATTCTGAATCGGTTCCAAACGATTTTTATAAAACTACCACATGACGCTGTGTGACGCGAACTAAAGCATAAGAATTCCAACAGTATAATAACAGTTATTATTTTGGTTTATTTTTGAATATTTTTTTATTTATTACCAAATTTACATTTTTTATGCAACTTACCTGTATATTGGTCTAACAAATTTCATACGTCCTTGTCGTGTGATGAATTTTACAGCTTCAGATATGATTCCTTTTTGATGAGATCGTAAATTTAATCTTATCCATCTGTAAAAATGGAAGTATTAAGCCATTATTTTTCAACAACAGAAAAAAAAGTACCAAAAGTTTCTTATTTAAGACAATTAAAAACAATCCCTTTAGTTTACAAATAAAATATTTAATGTTTTGATAGCAGACCTAAAAGTAACCACAACCTAATCAATATTATTTATAATCATGGATTCTCATAACACAAAACAGTAAAACTTTTATACAAATATCAGTCTCATAATATATATTTTGTAACTCATATACTGTATACAGTACAAATTTTGTCCTTCTTTTTTTCATAAATTAAAGAAAATCACTTACCTAAATTTAATTTCAGCATTATTTTTTTCACTTAACTTATAGACTTCATCTAGTTTTTCAACCTTCTTAATGTTTAAAGGTTCCTAAAATGAATGTTATTATTCTATTGGTGTATATGAATAAAAAACAAACTGTATTTTTTTTGCTATTATTTATAATTACAATTAGGAACACAATATATATTATTTTACAGTTTGATTATTTAATTAATAACATTTGAAATTATAGTAAATCATACCTAATACCTGAATTTTTAAATTTGACAAATAAGAATTCATTAAAAGTATTTGATTTAAAATTTCTTTCGTTGCTGTCATTATTTACATAATAACAGCAATTATAAAATTGAATGATTTTGAACAAAATCAACATTGAATTTGTGTTCAATAATGTACAATTAATTGTTTTAAATAAAAAACTTATGTATATCAAACAACTAAAATTTTGTTCCTTAACTATTTCTTAAAAAGTACCTATTTCTCATTATAGTTATATGAAAAATGACATTAGTAACAAAATCTTTTCAAATTTCAAATTAAAGAATAAAAATTAATTTGAAAATTTTAACAAATAAGGTATATAATATTTTTAATTAAAAAATTACAGCTGAACTAAAATTAATGTTAACGAATATTTAAATATATAACAAATCTGGGTATATAATTATATACCAGTGAGTATAGAATAATGCAGGAATTTATTGAAAATACATTGATTATTAAAAATAAAATTGAACTGGATATTCATTTCAGAAACTCTTTATAAACAAAGGAACAATTGTTACTAAAAGATTATTTTTGTAATAATCATTATCACAATTTATTAAAGTGAGAAAAAGGAGCAGAATGAATGAAATAATAATGTAAGGGATAGAGGATTGCAGGCTTTATACATTGATCAGAGAGAGAGAGAGAACAATTATTGATGACAAATGGAACATGTCTCTTAGAAAATCAATGAATGAATAGTTAATAATTATTAATTAATTCCTCTTATCACTTCTTTAACTAAAATTGAAGGGAATACTGAAAAAGTAAATGAATGTTAAATAAAATAACATTGTGCAGAAGATAAAAATTAAGTAGAATTCTACAATTTCTGCATTTTTCAATAATTTAAAGAGTAAATAATAGATTGTATTCCTTTATTAAAAAATGAAATAAAAAATATTAAGATAATTAAAGAAGATATCATTTAAAGAAATAATAAAAACTGAAATTGGGAATATTCAGATAAGTAATTTTAGAATTATTTTAATTTTCATTATTTTTCATTTATTTTCATTTTCTAATACAACAACAATATTAAATGAACATGAGCAATTTGCAAAGAATCAAGAAGCTTTTGGCCTATACTTAAAAAATTGCTGAATTAAATAATAATTTTATAAAAAAAACATTTTTATTGCTTTAATTCAATAAATTTCAAGTAACTCAGTTTTAATTCAACTGTGATGTGGCAATCACTGAAATATTTTGAACTACATATTGAATTTTTTGAAAATGCATCAAATGAACTAAACACCCTATCCAGCAAAATTGGATTATAAATTTTGAAAGACAATATAACACAGTCAACTAAATTGTTATTTTTTACTATTGTTTATGAAAATCATGAACTACCAAAGCATATTTATTTTACAAATAGAAAAGAGAACATTTCCAGAAAGGATACCTAATTTTTTTTTTTTAGAATATATAATATGAAATTTTTGTAACTAGAAGCATAAAATTTTGAAATACGTATCCTTAAATTTTTGGAAGGAAGTACTGTTAAGCCTGCTTTAAATATTTCTTAATTTGCAATTTAAGTTGTTTCAATTTCTGAAATCCTATCAATACTTAGAATTAACTGACATCAATTATTAATATTCTCCTTTGTAAATGAAGTCTTTAAAAGTTAATCTTCTAAAAAAATGAAAATATGCATTGGTCATATTACCTCTTGATCTAAAAATCCTAAAAATTCACGAAACTGGCCAGACGTGAAGTCTTCAATGTCTTTTATTGTAAACTGACCAAGGTCACTGTCATCTGCTTCAAGCCAAGCTCTGCTTAAATCTAAACATCTCTTGGCCAAGCTATAGTCATATCTTTAAAAAGAAATAGACATTTAATTAGAGAGATTTTAAAATTAAATAAAAAAATAAAAAAATTTAAAGTTTTTTTTTTCACTTAGACTTTTATTCCATAAATTTAACAGATTATTGCTATCTTCTATCAAATTACAAAATTTCTAAAATCAAAAATTGTTAATTATCTTATAAGTTAAGTTAAAATGTTTTTATTTATAACCTAAAAACAAATACTACATATATTATTTAACTAATAATGATTTCTATTATTAAAAATTTAATACAATTTAGATTGTACAGCGTTATAATTTTAAAAAAGAGAAAAAGAATAAATCTTGTTTGATTCAGTTCTTCACAGCAGCATTTAAATTTTAAGTTATAAAATTAGCTATTATTTTTTAAATAGATTATTTCTTCTGTATATCAGAAAAAAACTAAATAATTTTCTTGATTTTTAGACATAATATATCATTATGTAATTAATTTTCACCAAGCATTTAAAATTTAATTTAAAAACAATGCTTTAATTTTAATAATTTTTATTACTATGCTAAAGAAATGATTAAAAAATACTATATAATTTATTTATATTTTATAAACTTTTTTAAAATATTAAATCTCAACAAATTTCATATAAACATTTTTCTTTTCATTAACAAAAACTACAATGCAAATATGTCAAATTGCATTCTTTTAATAAAAACAATCAATGTTACCATGTATTTTTAATAATTCTAAAAATAAAATAAATAATGTTTCAAAAGTCCTTCATAAATTAAGAATTAGAAGTTCTTTTAACTATAACATGTTTGTTTCATAGTGTTTAAAAAATTGTGCAAAGCTACAAGTTCATTTCTTTTAAACATGAAATTGTGGATTTTTTATTCATTTATTGATTAAGAAAAGGAATTGAAGTAAATTTCTGCATTTTATTCTGGAATGTAACATAATTCTCCTTATTTACTTTTTTTTTCTACAAGATTATGCCATAACTGGAACAAAGCATTATAAACAAATGCAAAAAATATCAAATGATTCTATAATTATGTTATTTATAATAAAGAAAAGAATATTTAAATTACTCTGGTTTAACAGGAGGCATACCAGGCTCATATAACCAAGCATCCCACTCCACTTTATCCAGAATATCTTTCTAATAATAGAAAGAAAATAATTAAAGAACAAGAATAATAAGAGATTTTTTTTATTAAAATATTATTTAATGTAAAAAATTAAACTAACTATTATTTTTAACAATAACATAAAAAGTACAAAAATGCCTCATAAAAAATTAAGCCCTTTTTTTGTTTCTCTAGAAAGCAAATAAAATAATTTCTGATATAAAACCAGTTATTTTTAACTTACTTGCATATACAAAATCAAAAACATCTTTTTATGTATAAATATACAAAAATAGAAAAATTAACATTCACTTGGAAAAACAGTTTTTAAATAATTATGTTTTTACAAGAATAATTTTTATTGTTAATATGAATATACAGAAATTTCGACAATCAGAAGTTAATTCTAGTTAAAAATTAACAAATTTCTAAATATAGTTTTTATTACATATTTTTTCATATATTTAGATAGAACAAAATATAAAATCAGAAATATATAAAAATGACACTGTACACATAAACCTTTTTTTTACAAGATACTTTCTAAAAATAATTGTACAAACTATTACTGATTCTAATTTAGTCAGTTATGTCAGATTAGTCAGTTATGTAAATTAGGTAATTAAAAATTATTTTAAGTTGAAGACTATAACTGTAGGTTATATCAGAAAGAAATATTATCACGAATTAAAAAAAAAAAAAAAAAAAGAAGAAGAAGAAAAAGATGAGTAAAACATACTTTATCTTCAAAGTGCTTGTACAAAAAAGTTTTCCATGTATCAGTATCAATAGATTGATACTTATATTCCTCAACATATGCTTTCAAGAATTTTTCAAACTCCTCTGCAAAAATAATAATTAAATTATGAATTAATAAAAATATAACACAATGAATATTTTAATTAAAAATAAATTTTGTTTTCTGAATTAGGCAATTTGAATATACAATTGTAAAAATTGAAATTTAATATTGGTGTAGCTTTAATTTTTTAAAAACATAAAGTTTTTTAAAATTTAAAAAAGTACCACTGTAAATCAATTAAGAGTTGATTTGATCAAAATAAAAAAAAAAAAAAAAAAAAAAAAAATGTAATCATATTTTCATACAGCTTGATTTTACAAAAGAAATAAATTTAAGCTAAAATTACACTATTGATTCAATAAATATATTATTTGATATAAGGCTTTGATTAAATTTAAACAATTGTACTTCCTGTCTTATAAATCAATATTTTAATTTTAAAAAAATTGAATTTTATTATACCTGGGCCACCAAGAATACTTTCTAAATAGAACAAGAAGGCCTGTCCTTTTTCATAAGGAATAGAACTAAATGCTTCATCAGGATCGACACCTTTCAAGTCAGGAACTAATTTTGTAAAGTTATGTTTTTCTCCCAGACGTTTAACCTGAAACAGCAATCATAAATACAATCCAATATTTCTAATTTAAATGCACAAATGATTAGTTTGTCAAAAACAAATTAATGAAACTCAGTAATTTTTAATAAAAAAACTATATGTAACACAGTATTTAAAATTTCACATACAACAAAATTTTTTATAGAAAAATTACTCTTCATGCATTGTGAATTTTGTTTTATCGAGTGCTTTAGTGAATGATGCAGACTGAAAGCTACAATGGAAACGTTTTTTACACATGGACAAAATTAGAGCAATATTAAGAAATTTTTTTTTTAATTTTAAGAATAATTTTTAAAAATCTTAATCACTGGATTAGCAATTAGCAATGTTTATGTTGAACAACCAGTTAGTCAACATAATAAATCTTTTATTTATACATATTTCACATCTGTTAACTTAAATTATCGAAATAGAAGTCACATACAACCATTTTAAAACTTCATATTTTGGCATTGCAAGCAATGGTCTTCAATTTTTTGAATTGCTTTATAAGTTCTGACAGATTGAAGTAATAAAAGTTTCAGGAAAATGTCTTTTTTTCCTTCCTTTTTTGATAAATGCCATCAAGATTTTCTAATACATGAATTAAATACTATAAATTAAAATAAAAATAATAGCTACTCATCTATATTTTAAAATGGACAAAGATATATTATATTTTTTTTAGAAGGACCAATTTAAGCATAACTAAATTCTATAAAAAATATTGTGGTATAATAACCATTGCATATTTGATGACATTAAATAATATTTAAAGTCATCAGATATGCATTAATATTTATATTAACTAAAAATAATAAAAGAATGTGTTGAAATAATTCCCAACATAAAATTTAATAACAAAAATATATCAAAAGCATGATAATTAAATAAAATTACAACTATAATTGCTTATTGTTTACATACATAATGCTATCAATGGTTTCTTAATAATTTTCTAATTTCATAATATTTTTTATTGTTAAAAATATAAAAAGCAATGCATCATTATATGTTTGAAAAAATTATAAGGGAAAAATATGAGTATTAATTTCATTAAAAAAATAATACAAATATTTTCCCTCATTTCCTTTGAAGAGTTTTTGAAAAATTCTGTATATTTATAAAAACCAATATACAATGTTAGCAAATTTCATATTAATTAACTTACTTCAGACTCCAATTCTGTCCAACCTCCAACACATTCAAAATGGCGAGACGGTTCACCATGCATCCGGCCTACAATCTTGCGCTCAAAAAATGTTGTAAATCCTTCATTTAACCTGGAAAAATATTTAATAAATGTAATATTATGGTGTACAATTTTACTTTTTTATTTCAATAATTGATTACTTAAATTTTAAATTAAAAAATATCTTCAATTGCATGCGTTTATTTAAAATATAAGCACCAGATGTAAACACTGAAACAATTCTTTAAATGCATTTTTTAAAATTCATTTCTTTTTATTTTTAGAAAACTAAAATAGTTTAGAATGTTTCTTTCTCATTAGTTTTAAATTTCCAAAACCTATGGTTTTAAAAGCTGATAACAGACAAAAAGAAAAAAAAAAAATATTTTAATGAATGGAAATAAAGTGAAATTTTATTTAAATTTAAGAAAAAAATATTGTAATAAATTAGACACAGAATATAGGAACTATTTTAAATTTAACACCAGTTTTTACTAATTTAAAGCTTAGTGCTAAATTCAAAAATGGATCATTACACTATTTGATAAATTTCACATTAATACATTCTATTAGGGATGATTAAATATTTTGATTGCAAAAAGATTGAAGCTATTATAAAATTAAGGGTTATTAAAGTATTCTTGAGAAAAAAAAAAAGTTAATATTTAGTTACCATTACTACATAAACAAACACATTCATTTTACAAAAAAAGAAAACTGTTACTTAAAATTTAAAAATATAGTTTCTAAATTTTACCAAAAATGTTCAAAATTTCGATTAGTAACAAGATTTCCAGTCCAACTATGAGCAATTTCATGAGCAATAGTAGAAACAAGTGATTTATCACCAGCCTACAATGTAGATACAAATAATATCAAACGTGCTTTTACAAATGAAATGTTTACAGTATTATCATTAACATATAAAATATTATTAGAACTAAAAATTTAATAATACTTCCACATCAAAAATTTTAGAAATATTTGTAAAAAAGTTAATTTAGTATTACTATTAAAGTATTAAAATAATATATAAGATTGAAAATTCTTTAATAATAAAAGAAAAATTTTAAGTCTGTATTTTAGCTATTACCTGACAAAACTCTCCCATTCATTGAAACATTTTATGTATTTGGAAAAGAAAATTTTTTTTTTTCAAAATATATTTGCTTCTAAATATTATAGAAAAACAAATCATCATTTGATAAGATAAAATATTTTTTTAATGAAAATTTAAAATCTCACCAATAATTTATAGATTTTTTAAAAATAAATTTTGTAACATTGTAATTGGCATGAAACACAGCAGTAAAAAATGAACCCATCACTTACTTTTTTTCCAATAAGAATATAAAAATTTAATTTCTTTTCACTTTTTAAGACAAATTAGACTAGCAACTCTATTATCCTTTGGGGGGGGGTATGCAGTATATGTTATTCAAAATCAATAACTAAACTGAGTTATAAGCATAGTAAACTTTAAAAAGAAGGCTTCTAACAGTTCGGATAATCAAGCTGAAAACTAAAAGTGTCTAGTATGAAATACTTTTTTTTATGTATAGTGTATGATATATATCTCAAAGTAATTGAAATGTGAAAATTTTCATTTAAATGCGTATTAAACATATATTTTAAAAATTACATTAAAACAGTTTGATAAAATTTTAAAATTAAAGATTCTACTATTAATACACATTTACTATACAATATAATCTGAACAGAGAAGAAACTATAATAAGAAGAAACTATAAATATATATTAAATTAGCTATTTTTAGTAAAAAACAAACAAACTGGATTTTCATAATTGATTTATTAGCTTCAATTTGAATATCACAACTTACTAACAAAGTTGGAGTAACAAATGTTAGACAAGGATTTTCCATGCCACCAAATGCAAAGCATGGAGGCAGAACTAGAAGGTCATATATTTCCCAAACATATTCCCCAAGAAGCTCTTCAGCACATTTCAACATTTTTTCAGTCTGTTAAAAAAAAAGAAAAATATATAAATAAAAAAAAAAAAAAAAAAGCGAATATGCAATTAAATAAATTGATGGTAATATTAGTAGAAAATAAGATAAAAACTTGCCTCAGAAAATTCTTCTGCACATTTGTCTACATATTCTTTCTCCGACCAGACATGAGTTCGAGGTCCAATTTGTCTGCACATTAAGGGATGAATTAGCAACAGAAAAAAAAAAAAAAAAAATGTGACACTTTTCCTATAGCCAGGCACTAATAAAAACTTGCCAAATAATCCATTCTTGAAATGTTCATTCAACTATTATAGTAGACATTTGCTATATCATGCATGTTATATTTGGTTTGTCACTCTATGGTAATTTTTTGCACACTTTAGACTAATTAGACTGAGACTTACTGTTTAATGTGGATTCTGCACTACTAACAAACATCCATATCACTGCCATTCAGAATTAAAACCTGAAGGCTGTGTTACCAAAGGCCAGGGTGCTAGCCAATTGGCCACCAAGCCGCTCATGCATGTTCAAAGAAATACAAAAGCTTAATATACTGAAAGAGATATGATGGACAACTCTGTTTAAGTGCAGGGACTTTTTTCTTTTCCAAACAAATTGCAAAAAAAGTATATGAAGCATGATATCAAGAGGCACAGAGTAATGAAAAGCTATTGATTTTATAATTAACATGCATGAATGATGTACAATAATTTCCTGGTTATAATCTATACATTAATAAAAAGTTGTTTTCTTAGTGTAGATAATAGGCCACTGCACACAATCTACAATCTTTTTTTTTTTTCCTAGAAAGTATTGATAAATATTTATTCTTAAAAATATACTGCTTTATAAATGCCTTTCTTCTAGAGATAATGGATGGAACTTTTGTGTTAACTGATTAATAACTATTACACTAATCAAGATTTTCATTTTTCAAACAAATATAGAAATAATAAGCTGTCAGAAAAATTTAACTAAATAACACAAGCATTAAAAATTCAAATTTTTGATGATAACTAATTATCTATATACAATATCCTACGAGGTACCTAATTTTGTTTATATTTTTCAATGGTAAATCATTTTGATATTAATATTTTAAATATTTATTTTCATCTAGAAATAGTTTCATGTAGCTTGACAGTGTCTGTTTTGATCTTGGTGATGTGTGTATAAAATAGTGAGAAAAATTTTTAAATTATCTTCCTTTTTAAAAATTATCGGCATCTAGAGGACTATTTCCCAATAACAATGAAATCCTTGGGTCTCTTAATAGAAATTATTTGTAATGTATGGAGTTATTAAGTGAACTTGATCCATTTCTTGTATATCATCTAAAAAAATTGGTAATACAGGGAAAGGGTACATTTTTGAATTATCAGTGAATATTTGAAATAGTTTATTGACCAAATGGGATAAGCAGTTGCTTTGAAAATTATTATTTTAAAATTTACTTATAATAAACAATTTCCCAATGAAACCATATGTCAAAAATGAAAAACATATTTTAACTTCTTCATATAAAATCTCTTTTGAGCTAGACTTTCTATGGAGAATTTTTTTTTCTCGTTTTCTACAAATAGTTTAATGGAGAAAGTCATTTGTTTTAACCCCTTAACTGCCGCCGACGTATATATACACCCTCACTCAACCGATGCGTTCACTGCCGCCGGCATATATATACGCCTTTCCAGTACGATCCTTTGCATTGCGCTGCTATAAAGAAAACTGCTCCCACGGTCTTGGAATGCCACAAAATGACCTTGACAATGTTTGAAAAGGATTTTATTATTTCAGAGAAAAGGAATAGGGTATTGGTAAAGGGGTGTTTCTGAAACGGTGAGTCATAGCTGTGCAGTTTTTGCTTCTGTTTCTGTTTGTGTAGGTCGTGCTTTTTTTTTTTTTTATTCTTCTTTTGCTTCCGTTTCGTCGTGAAACCAGCTATCAATGCAATGAATGTGATTTTGGTTTATGTGACTTGGTTTATAAAAAACAAGTTTAGACATTTTAAATAAATAGTTATTTCTCCTATCATATTTTACATATGAAACAATAAAGAATTCTTGTTTTAGGAAATATCACACAGCAGATAAGTTCTAACATCTGTTTTATTACACTGTTATTCTATACTTTAAATTTAGAATTTTTGTTTTTTTACATTTTATTTTTTCTGTGAAAGTAAAAAGGTTTCATGTTGCAAAAACGCACCTCTTTTTTTTTCCTCCAAAACATATCATAACTATGCGCGCCTGTATGAAAAACGGTGGCACTGGGGAGAGCGCATCTTGTACGTTTTCCTCAACAGTTAAGGGGTTAATGGACACATTCACCCTGAGACAGAATATAGAAATCCATGCCAATTGTATAAATCCGAAAGTGTGTTTGTTTCTCATTCTTTTATGATAAAACTATGGAATCGATTTGATTATTTGACAGACATTATTTTAATAATTCCTGTAGGATCAGGAAAAACACAATTATCTCACAGTACACTAACTGCACTGCATAATTTCAATAAAAGAGACCCCATATATCTTCAAATGCCCTGGGCCTTCATTTGGCGAAAGATAACTTTGTGTTTCACGTTATAGATTTTTTTCATAGGGTTACAAAGTTTAATTTCTATCATAACTCATCTTGGTACCAGGCAATGTTTTAACTGGATCACTCAGATCAACTAAAGGGAAAATGTCAATAATTTAAAATAGATTAACGAACAGAATTTAAAAAGTACAATACAAACCTGCTTTCTAAAGCTCCAATAACAATAGCAAACAGATAACTTGGTATTGGTGTCTACAAAATAATAGATGAAAATTTATGCAATAAATAACAATAAATTTTACAATTAGAAACAACACATAAAAGCATTACATAAAAACATAGAATAAAAACTATAGCATACCTTTTGAACAAACTTGTAAGTTTTCATAAGAGGATCACCTGCCATTTCTTCCCCATCACGAACTGCACTCATTAAAACTACTAATTCAAATGGAGCAGTTATCTGAACAAATAAATAAAGAAAATTGTTTCAAAATAAACAGAAAAATAAATAAAAGGAATATTTTAAAAATAAAACTTGTTGAATCAATTTGATGATGAAGTTCAAATTAGACAAGAAAAACATGATATTAAAAATATTAATTCATAAAGAAAGGAATAATCAAAGGAATTTTGTAAAATATAAATGTGATAAATTTCAAAATTTACTTTAATTTTATTCATATCTATACATTCAAAATCTCAACAGCACTAAAAAATTGACATTCACTTTATAAAATTTTTTTCAAATTATCTTTGTGAAATTCTTTAATTATAGCTTAGACTTAATAAGATCAACTTTATGCTTTTAATTTTGTTTTATATATATTTACCTGTTTTTAAAACATAATTAAACAAGCCTGCTTTTCTATATGCAATCTTTAAGATTGATTAAACTGATCATGTAACACAGGAACATTCTATAGAAAAAGATATTTGATTCATTTAAATAACTTAAGAAATACAGCTTTATTTTCAACAATAATTTCACCTTTGTTAATACTTTATAATTACATGTAATCGAAAAGGAATGAATTTATTTTATAAATAATTCATCTAATCTAATTTGTTTAAAATTAATAAAAAAGAAAGATTAATTGACATAATATATATATATATATATATTATGTCAATTAACTTTTGTATATTATGTTATTAACTTTTATAAAATATATATATATAAAAGTTAAACCTTAAATTATTACTTGTCTTCCAACATAATAAATACAGTGATATCTTACAATAAAAAAATGTTTTTAAATTTAAAGCATCTATCAATCTTCTTGACTACCATAAAACTGTAACATAAAGCATTTTATAATTTAGTTAATTGAAAAGTAAGAGCTACATACTGTTGCTGTATATGGAGCTTTTACTCCAGGAGTATCTTGACAAGGAAACACTGAACGAGCATGAATAGCCTGAAATTATATTGATATGTTGTGATAATAAAATGCAGTAATGATAATTAACAACACTAAACAACTAGATAAACAAATTAATCTTTGAATAATATTTAAATTAATATAATGCATATATATAACATGCTGCTTTGACTTTCTGTAATTTTATCTAATAGTTTACCTTTTTATATTGAATACAACTTTTTATATTCAGCAATATACAAAATATTTTATCTATAATAAATTCTTATACATAATAAAATATACTATGAATAATATCTAACTTTTTGTTAATAATCTTTAAAATTTTTTTTGACTGGTTAATGTTTTGGTTAAAATATATGGAAAATGATGTTTTATAAGAAAACATAAGAATCCTACCTGGCACATGCTGAACATATAAGGTTGTTTTTTCCCAGCAGTTTGTTCAGGTTCCAGCCACTGAAGTCCAGATGCATTTGGTGATGTTTCATATTCAACTCTTATTATTGCTCTAGAAAATGAATGCGACAGAAAATATTTAATGCCAAATTAATTGTTTGATAAATACCTAATCATTAGAGTAATATCAAATCATTTCAAAAATTGCAAAAATAAAATGCAAATTTTAAATTAATCCCTCAACTTTGTATTATACTATACTATGGCAAATTGCTAAATTACTTATAATAGAAATAAACATGCAGGACTTTTTTTTTCCCATAATAATTCTAGTTTTTTTTTTAAAAATTTTAATCAATGAAGTGTTTGAAATTTTTTATAACATAATTTTTTTTTTTTATTATATGTAAAATGATGTCACTCTCATATGAGATTCATGGTATCAACAAAAGAAGTACAATAAATAAATAAATAAAATTACAAATTGTAAGACAACAGCAAATGCTTGTAATTCAAAATGTTAAACTCTTAAAATGGTGTAAAATTTCATGAAACTTTGTAAAACTCAAAACTAACTATTTTATATATTTTGATGAATTTCATGAAAGTAACACCATCAAAAATACAAGGAAAAAAAAATACAATTGTGCTGGATGATTGAAGTTGATAACTGAATACATCAGAATATTGCAGTTGAAATCATAGTTAATAGAAAGCCATGCTACTATAATTTTATCTAGCGATGCTAAAATTTATTTCTTTTTTATTTCCAATGGCAAGTTTACAGGATAACATCATAAAATAAATAAATACAAAGAACAAGATAGAAACAAATGGCATCAGTTAATCCATCAACTTAAGTCTGGTAATCCAACAACGCTTCTATAAAGAAACAGGAAGCATGGTGAGACATTTCTTCCTAGTTATCACACAGGAGCTAGAGAGGGTCTGGAGTCAAATTTAATTCTGTGAAGGTGTTTGCAGAGACAATCATGACCCAGAAAAGCCAGCAATACCACCAATGATAATGGGGCAAACCACCTGAGTTCCACTGCAGAACACTAAGAAACTCACACTGAGAGCTAGATTAAAGGCCATATTTGTAGATCATTTTGCAGCATCAGATATTGTGTTGAGTGCTAACATTGTGGATAGTGAATTTGCTTGATGCTTTTATAAGACCTTTTACTAACTTTTATTTGAATTGATTGTGGTTATTGAACATTGCTATATTCCTATGACTAAGGACTTGGATGATGTTCTTGTAATAAAATGATTAACAATTGCTTCATGATTATTTAAATTTGCAATTATAATGAGACAATGTGGTTCATAACATAATTAATTACAAGTCCAAAGAATATTTTATCTTGGTAATGGATTTAATGATTTCATTAAAAAATGCTTATAATCATTATATATTTAAGTCTGGTAAAAAGAATGCTTTAGCATGATAAATGAATGAGCAAATAATTTTTTTTTCAAGTTATAGTATATGAAATTAGATTAATTACCTAGTGTCCATCAAAAACCATAACATATACTTTTGAGAATAACGAGGATTTTATAAGCCACATCTTGGAGATAAAACAAATCCATAACAATGTATAAAGGGGAAGAAGGGTTTGGAATGAAGTTACTGATAAGAATTAGTAATGTTTTATTTAAATTAATAAATAACTATCTCTAACCAGGATTTTTTTCCATTCTTCAACAAATATAAAGATTAAAAATTATTACAAATTTCTTAAATTTTTTATATTCAGGATAAAATAATAATTCTAAATTTTTAATATTTCTTTTCTTTCTGTTTCATTGAGATTGATTAAGTTTTCACATAAAGCTTTGGTTTGCTTTATTTATCTATTAAATATGTCTAACAAATATATATTATTTCTACCATGGTTATAAAAAGCATTCTCTCTCCCCCTCTTCATTTTTTTTTAATGCATCTGGCAAAACAGAGACAGTTATCTTTATGCTATAATCAAGGGCTGCACTGCTGTCACTCATTTAGCATTACCCAGGAGGTATGTGCAGTTTGAAGATATGCTGCAGGTGCAAGTAACACTACCCCCACAATGCTCAACGATCATAATAGACTGGGACATATAGTTTAAAGTGGATGCTGACCACTACAAACATCCATGGCACCGCTAGGATTCAAACCTGAAACCTGTGGTACTGATCACCAGAGTGCTCGCTACTCTGCTATCAGGCCCCACTTCAAGGATATATTATTTTACAACAAAAATGTTCGGCATAAAAAAAAAAAAAAAAATTAGAATTTGTTAATGTTATATCAAAGAAAACAATTATGCATGTTAAACTATAATACACACCACTGTTGTTTGTATGCATGAAATTACAATATTTATATGTAAAACAGCTCAGAGAGAAATAGTTCAATTAAAAATAATAATAAAATGATAGATTAAGCAGCATTACCTTTTGGCACCTCTCTTTGGTAACTTTACTTCTAATTTGGATCCAAAATCACCTACTGATTCTCCGACATTAAAAGTCATTTTATTCAAGTTATTTTTATTTCTCACATTATGTATGGTAAGATCTCTAGTATCTAAAAGCTGAAAAAATATATTATTAAAATTTAATTGAAAAAATATTGATTTATTATTTATAATGGCATTTGCATGTTAGCTCTCATTTGTTGGCAACATTTTTCTTAAAACTGTTTTGACTTTGATAGCTAGATTAATTATTTAAATGTATTAGAAAAATCAGAATGAAAAAAAAAAATTTTGTATCCTTTTTGTTAAAAAATATGCATATCTAAAAAAATAAACTTTATTTCTGTTCTAATATAATGTGTTTAGAAATGCACTAAATTTAATCACAATATTTATTCTACATTCTTCTGGTTCACAACAGAATTTGATTGAAATTGCAGCATTTATATCTACTAATTTTGAACTTAAATGCTTATTTTTCAGCCACATGAATAACAATTAAAATTGAATGAAATTATTCCCTAATTTAATTAAAAGAAAAAACTTTTCAAAAATTTAAATCAGATTCTTACATTTTTGATTAATCATATAAAGAGTCAATCAATGAAACATATTTCATAGGTTGCTCACAAAATGAAATTAACTTGTAGTTTCTAGTTTGTTGGTAACAAAAATAATTTTTATAAAATTCGATACATTTCAAACAAAAACATATGCAAGAGAATATTTTAAAATATGCATAAGAAATGTCTTATTTAAAAATCAAAGTTTATGCTGAATTTTTTTTTTTTTAATAATCTTCATGTGTCAATCAAAAAAAGCATCAATCATAAGAATTAAAAAACATAATTAACTGTATATTTCTAATTCAAGTAAATATTTTTGGGCCTATAAACATAATTTTTAAGAAAGACTATGTATTCTGAATTTCAAGAGTGAAATAAGCTTATTAGTCATTTATTTCTATTCTAATAATCTCGTATGTTTGGAAATATATTAAATTTAATTACAATATTTGTCTTACATTCTTCTAGTTCATGGTACAACTGCACTGGAATTACAGCGTTTATATTTACTGATTTTTGAAAATATATATTTTTTCACCATATGATAGGCATCTCAATTTGATAGCATTATGAAAGCAATTATGCTTTTTTGTTTAATAGCAAATAGCTTAGAAGTTTGTTTGAAAATAAATTGTAATAATTATACAAAAATATTGTTACATACATGGAAAAATATGCAGTTTAACCCCTACATTTACAAATTCTGCTAATTAGCAAAAATCCCTTCCAATTCCGAAACGTATATGGAGGGGGCCTATTATTCTAAGAAGAGTGGATTGAATTGTATTTTACTCACGTTTATTGTTAAAAATTTTAGCTATGTTCTCATAGTCTTTTATTATAACTTTTTTTAATGAGCGTGATAATTATAAAAGGTCTCGAAATCTTTTATTAATTAAGATCACATTATACTCACTAGATCAGCTTTCATGTTTTTTCTATCGATTGATAAATCTACATATCCAGATAAAACATGCTTTTCAAAATCGACTTCCAAATGCAAATCTATATCTGTGACTATGCAACTTTCTGGATTAGAAAAAGAATTTGGATCATTTTCACTTAAATTTTCAGCCATCATTCAAATTGATGTTTCGTTTTGAATAGTAAAATAAGGCTATTTACTTTAAATATGTTAATACAACACAGAAAATTATTGCCTCTATTATATTAAAAAAATCTCATGCAGACATATTTAAAATGAATACAAAAAAAAATGAGAAAAATTTAAACGATTCTGTTTATTCTGGAAATCAGTGTTACAGTATAAGAGCACTTCAGAAATGATTAGATTTAAAATTTGGATATAGATAACATTATTTCAGCGATTCCTTTTACTTCATAGAAAAACAAAACAAACGAAGCGCGTTAATATTTTGCTCAGTGGCAGTTAACATTTCCAGAATTGGCTTAGCAGTTAGTTAATATTATTCCTTTAATCATGCTAAAATGGCGATATAATATATGGCATTTTATATAATCTTAGACTGTCAAGGTGTTTGAACAAAACTTTCAATTTCTGAAATAGTTTCGTTTTAATACTTGCTATATTTTAGATATTGGATTCCTGATTTAAAAAAAGCAACCGCTCAACCTTTCTAGAATTTTATCGACCAATAGCTGCCTTCCACGTTTATCGGTAAGCACACGTCAGTTTACTGCTTTTAAAGGGCTGGTTGACAACAAACTACCGGCTTGCATACGTAGAGTATAACGTTATATTGTCGCCTTTTAGAAATATGAGGTGGCTGTATTTATTAGTTTTGGGAGTGATTTTACTCTGTGGCCTAAGTTATGCTGAAGAAACCGACGAACCAATAGTGGAAAATGATATTGGCAGTAGCAGAGATGGTTCGAAAACCGATGATGAAGTTGTACCAAAGAGAGGAGGAGGCCATCAAACTCGACGGACTTAATGTTGCTCAGATCAAAGAATTGCGAGAAAAGTCCGAAAAGTTCACCTTCCAAGCCGAGGTAAATCGAATGATGAAATTAATTATCAATTCTCTGTACCGCAACAAAGAAATTTTCCTTAGAGAACTAATTTCTAATGCCTCAGACGCTCTTGATAAAATCAGAGTACTTTCCCTGACTGATAGAAACTCTCTTGCTGCTACTGAAGAACTGTCTATAAGAATCAAAAGTGATAAAGAGGGCAATGTGCTTCATATTACAGACACTGGAATTGGTATGACCAAAGCTGAATTAATTGCGAACTTGGGAACTATAGCAAAGTCCGGAACTTCCGACTTCCTGCAAAAAGTTTCGGAATCTAGTAGTGCTGCAGAATTAAGTGACATGATTGGACAATTTGGTGTAGGTTTCTACTCCTCTTTCTTAGTTGCAGACCGAGTAGTTGTTACCAGCAAGCATAATGATGATAAGCAGCACATCTGGGAATCCGATGCAAATTCCTTCAACATCGTAGAGGATCCTCGTGGTAATACCCTTCTTCGGGGAACTACTGTCAGTTTATATTTTAAAGAAGAAGCCCGCGACTTCTTGGAAGTAGATACATTGCGTGATTTGATTAAGAAATACAGCCAGTTCATCAACTTTCCTATCTACTTGTGGTCTACAAAAACTGAAACTGTGGAAGAGCCTATTGAAGAGGAGGAAGAAGAAAAGGAAGAGACTCCAACTGATGAGGAAGAGGATGCTAAGATTGAAGAAGAGAAAGAAGAAAAACCAAAAACAAAGAAGGTAGAGAAAACTGTTTCTGATTGGGAATTAATCAATGCAGCTAAACCTCTCTGGACCAGAAAACCAGCTGAAATTTCTGAAGATGAATATAATGAATTCTACAAATCTATCACTAAAGATAGTTCTAATCCACTTACTAAGACTCATTTCGTTGCTGAAGGTGAAGTAACATTTAAGTCGCTATTATTCATTCCAAGTGTTCAGCCATCTGAATCCTTTAACCGATACGGATCAAAAGTTGACCATATTAAATTATATGTCCGAAGAGTTTTTATCACGGATGACTTCCAAGACATGATGCCTAATTATTTGGGTTTTATCAAAGGAGTAGTTGATTCTGATGATTTGCCTCTAAATGTATCCAGAGAAACTCTACAGCAGCATAAACTTTTAAAAGTTATCAAGAAAAAGCTTGTAAGAAAAACCTTAGATATGATTAAGAAAATTCCTAAAGAAGATTATGAGAAATTCTGGAAAGAATACAGTACCAATATCAAACTTGGAATCATTGAAGATCCTACTAACAGGACCAGGTTAGCTAAATTGGTGAGATTCCTTTCTTCTAATGATCTCAAAAACTATACTTCTCTATCTGAATATGTTGAGAGGATGAAAGAAAAACAAGAGCATATTTACTATGTAGCTGGTGCATCCTTGGATGAAGCTTCAAAATCTCCATTTGTTGAACGGCTAATCAAGAAAGGTTACGAAGTGCTGTACTTGACAGAAGCAGTAGACGAATATGCTGTTTCTGCTTTGCCAGAGTTCGAAGGCAAGAAATTCCAGAATGTTGCAAAAGATGGGTTACGGTTAGATGAAGGCGAGAAGGACAAGGACGTTCAAGAAGCTTTGAATAAAGAATTCCAACCTCTTACTAAATGGCTTGAGGAAGATGTTCTTAAGGATAAAATTTCCAAGGCAACAGTTTCTCAACGTTTGCATTCCTCGCCTTGTGTATTGGTCGCTAGTCAATTTGGATGGACTGGTAACATGGAGAGGCTAGCACGAAGCAACGCCCACAGTAAAATTCAAGACACTACAAGGGAATATTACCTCAGCCAAAAGAAGACCCTTGAAGTTAATCCAAGACATCCATTGATGAAGGAACTTTTAAAAAGAGTGCAGTCTGATAAATCGGATGAAACTGCAAAGAATATGGCTAATATTATGTTTGAAACCGCAACGCTGAGATCTGGTTTTATGCTGGCTGACACTTCAAATTTTGCTCAAAGAGTAGAAGTTCTGCTTCGAAAAAGTTTAGGTGTTCCAGAAACGGCCCAAGTTGATGAGGAGTCTGATATTTCGGAAGAAGTTGATGACGACCAAGAAGAAAAGGCTGAGTATGAAGATGAAGATGATCGAGATATAACGGATGAGCACGATGAACTATGAGGTATAACTTAAAAGTTCAGAATTAGTATCATTTACATTCATAATAACTACTCAGACTTTCTATTTCATCGAAATCATCTTCATAGTCTATTTATATTCAACTGTAGTTAACAAAATTGTATTTCCACCCCATTTGTGAAAGTACTGTGCTCTGTGTCCACTCAGTTAATTATCAAGACATTGTGCATCAATTCTTACGTCTTGACATGAAAGTCTATCTTTTTGTTATTTTTTTTACACAAATAAAATTATGTTATGATTTTTTTTTGATTATGTGCATATTCTTTGTTCCTGGAAGAAAGAGCCATTTAACAATATTTTATCTAAATTATATCTTTATTGTATATTGGAAAAATGTAATTGATAATATTTTTAATTTTAAATAATTAAAAAAAAAATTACTAATTAAAATTTTATTATGTATCTAAAATTGAAATGATCAAGATAATTTTCCATTCATAATTTGGTCATTTTTATTAATATTAATGTCTTAAATTCTATTTACAATTAATATATAAAATTTTTTCATTTAATGAATTGCTTTTTGTATAGCTTGAACTTTAAATCTTATTACATAAATATTGTCTTATAAATATTAATGAAGAATAATTATGACCTTCATAAATTAATTTAAATTTTATTTTAGTGTTTGTAAAGAATTAAAATAAAATGATGGATTAAGGAAGAATTTAACTGTATATAAATAAAAAAATAGTTGAAGTAAATTTATAAATATACAAATTGTTAAGATTTGTAATTAAAATAAATTACAAATCTTATCCATATTTTAATTATTATAAAATAGTTTTTGGAAACTAAAAATTTTTAAAATGAAAGATATTATTATTTATAAGTTCTATAATGTTATTTTTTGTTTATCATTTAAGAAGAAAAATTGAATGTTGATTTTTATATATGGAATTGTTTAACAAGATTAGTAAATATAATCTTGAATGAAATTTTGAAGTTTAAAATCTCTTTAATTTAATTCTGCATAAGGTTATAAATTAAATTTTAAGTATTTCAAAACTTTCCCTTTATTAAATCAAAATTATGTTTTTGAGTAAATTAAAATTTTGAAAAAAAATTAGTTATTTATATAGTTAACATAATAAATTATAAATATACAAAGAAAAATATAAACTAATTGAGGGGTGATGGTGTTTAATCCAAAACACCTGACATTTAATTATTGGGCCGTGGCACTGCCATAATAAAATGTAATAGTTTTTATGTTACCTTTATTATAATGTAGGATATCTGACATATTGGAGTTACGGTAATGTCTTTATTAAAGATAAGGAGGATATCTTGAGAGGTAGCTGTATTTCATTTTTCTTATGTATCGAGCGAGAAAGTGATTGGATTATAATCGTGAACAATAATTTTTTTTTTTTTTTTTTTTTTTAAAGCAGTTGAATCAAAATTTTGTCATCTTGCTTATTTATAGTCATAAAATTTGATTGCAGTAGACTCTCATTATGTTTATTTTGGTAAATGAACAGATTAATTTTATCTAGGTTTTAACATCAATTGAATTTTTTATAATTTGAAAAAGACTTAAAAGTGATAAAATTGTGCATAGAAAATTAATATTGTATGATAGACATTTATTTCTACTTCCGCTAATATTAACTGGATTTAAAAGGTTTTTGATTCTCCAAATACATATATTTTTCAAAAAGAAATGTTAAGTAAATTTAAATCTATATAAAGATACATAATCATAGATATGCTGCAAATAATGAAAGGACTGTTTTCTCAAAGGGGAAAAAATGCAAACTATATTTTAATACAAACTGCTTTTTATAATTTCGGGGTGAAGAAAATTAATCGTTTCTAAAATAAAGCCATGTAATGAACTTCATTTTTTATTTATTATAGATTCCAAGAAATTAACATTCAATATAAGAAAATTATCAGTTTCAGTCAATCGATTGGGAATAAAATTTACAATGAAACTTCATGTTCTTTCTACGCCAGCATAAGTTTAATAAGTTTAGCATAGTAATTTTAATTGTAATTTTTTAAGTTCACAATTTGAGTCGCCCTTATTCGATATGATCCCTATATAAAATATTTAAAAAAAATGTATTGGTTGTTATATATTTAATTTTTTTTTTGGAATTAATACAAATTAAAATTTTAATCGGTAAAATAAGTGAAGCAATAAATAAATACACTTGTTCAGCAAAAACTGCAAACTAAACTACTATAAAAGAATAACAATAAGTTCAAAAATTCTTTTATTGTAGTTATTTTATTTTTGGGTAATTTTTCCCTTTCATTGCTGTTAAAAAAATAGGATTGGAATAGATCTTCATATTTTCATTGCATTCATTATTCATACGTAAGCTTAAAAAATATATAGTGGTTTCACAATTCGAAAATTGTTTCAGTTTCGATTTGCAATCGGTTACAGTATACCATACTCATTCTAAAAGCACAAATTGAGGGGGAGGGGTTACACTCAAGTAACTTTGAATTTCCATTTTCAGTAACAATGTTCGTAATTCAGCATATATAAAATTTTGTATTATTCGCAATATATTAGTAATAAAGTTATATCTTGACTTAAAAGAAAACATTTAAAATTCCTTGATTTGACTTTTAGATGAATGCTGCTTTATCTCAATTTATCCTAATGCTGTTAAAATGCCTTTTATTAGTTTTGGAAACTGGCAATAGGGAATAATGTTTATTTCAGTTTTTCGTTATCGGTTTGTCACATTTCGAAGAATTTATTGTAACGTTGCAAAATATCAAATCTTTACTGTATTTTTAGACATTTAAAAAATAATGCTTTCATAATTTTTTTTTTTTGAAACGTATAGCTATATTTTCAGGATATTCCCAAGTACATAAACCTGAAGACATGTTTTCTAAATATGTCTTTTTCTTTGATCTTATATTCTATCGTATTTGTTTTTGCTCAATGTTTTCGAAATGAAAATTCAACTGTGCATAAATCTTCTTCAATTTTATCGCTAGAGGGTACATGGTCGGCTGTAAATTCAAATGGAAGTATGTACTTTTCTTTCTTTTTTTTTTTGTATTTGTTTTACAAAAGTTATATATTTTTATAAGGAAATAAAGAAATCTTCATCTTCTAGTGCTTTCATTGTTTAATAATTATGAATTTTTTTTTTTTTTTTAAATTATCAGCTAAACATATAAAAAGACACTATATTAATAAAAGTAAATTTGCCAAATTAAAAGTTTTAATACATTGTCCAAATAGCATTTACTTAAGCAGAAATGTTGCCTTGATAATATGTTAAAAATGTTTTTATAAAGAGTTTCTTTAGTTAATTTTTTGAAAATTTTAAGCAAAGAAGTATCCAATTTTAAATTCAATAATGTAAAAGTTACTTTTATTTTGAATTTTAAATGCATAGTAACAATATGAGATTTGCAATGAACTTACATTTGAATTGGAATTTAATTTTTAAAAATAATATTTTTGTGTACAATTTTTGTTATAAAGATTGTGATAAATGTCACTAGGTTTCAGATGTTTTGAGTGGATAAACTCTTTATGGAAACTGTTCTATGGTCTTAAGAATGGATATTTCTGTTAAATTATTTTATCGCACAAATAGATAAATCTGTTCTTTGAAATTCACTCAAATTAGGATTTGATAAAAAATGTTACAAAATTAAGTGTTATTCAAATAAAATAGATTCTATTTAATATTTCCAAATGCATATTAAATAGTTGAAAATGTAAAGCCTATTGAGTTATTTTGCAATATTATTGTGACAAAATAAGTTCAACAAAAAAATAAACTACTATAATTTCTTGCCTATAATCTGCAGAGCATAGTTTAAGGCCTGAAAAAATAAAAAATATCTAATCTGTGTGCAATTTGTGCCTGTACTTTGATCATCAAGATCTGTTCTCTTCTATAATCAATTCTTGTTTACGTACACATGATATAAAACTGATAAAAAGTTTTAAAGAAGATTTTAAAAAAATATGTTATAAATTTAAGGTTACAAAGACCAGATATGATATAAAGAATTAAAAAGAAAAAGATAATTCAAAATTCAGAAGATGATATGATTTTAAAAACTGTTGTTCAAATCTTTGACAAAAACTTGAAATCTTAATATTTGCTGAGAAGGAAAATCTTGATGAATAGCACAGTTATTTTTAATGTTGGCATTTTGTAAAAGCATTTTTATTTTATCTTTAACTTTATTTCTTGCCTTTTTTTCATTTACTATCACACACACCAATGTATGATTGACATTACATTATATCTAAGTTTGTAAAAGTCTGTCTACCTTCCATCATCCACAGCTGTTATGTTTCTTACTATATGTTTAGAAAACTGCTAAATTTTTTTTTTTGTTATATAAATTTTTATCAGTTATGAAACTTCTAGAACATAAAATATCCTCTAGCTGTATGCTACATTTCCAAATTTTTCACATTTTGTGTGTGTCCGTGCACGAGTTTATAATCCATAGATCACAGGTAGGAAATTGTGGTGTTATGTAGATCAGGGCTTTTCATCCTATAGCATTGCATTGTTACAAGTAAGGTCTGTCATAAAATCTCCTAGAACTGATATATTTATGTTTGGAAACTATTATTCTATAAAAATATATATAAAAAAAAAATAACATAATATAATTAAATTCACATTGTTGCATCATACCAAAAGTGCTATAAGTTTCCTACCATAATAATTTTGAATAAACAAATTTTTGTAAAAACCATTCAATGAAATACAAAATTAACTTATTTATTTATTATTATATTCTCTTATGTAGACTAATTTATTGTCATATATTATTAATTAATTAAATTCATTGATATAAATTTGATTATAACACTTTCAGAAATCTAATTTTCTTCAATTGATTTGTTTCTTAAATATTAACTTACTACTGTGCCCAAAAAGTAAGATCAATTTTTTTTTTCAAAAACTCTTTATTTATTCTTCCAAATTTATTTCATCTTCTTCAAAGTAATCCTCTCCGGACACAATGCACATATGCCAACTTTTTTTCCAATCCTCAATGCATGCTAAAAAGTCATCGTCAGGAATGGCCTTTGAAGGCAATTCACATTAAATCTCTTCAATCGACTCAAAACGGTGACCCGGAATAATCTTTAAAGCTTAGGGAGTAACCAGAAGTCGCACGGTATAAATACGGGTGGTTGTGGAACGATATGGGTTTCATTTTTGGCGAAAAGTCACGAAAAAAAATCAATGCAGCGTGAGCTGGCACATTCAGTGTTTTCTATACCAATCGAGATTTGATGTGTTTGAGGTCCAAAATGGAATTGACCAATCCTTTTGAAATTCCAACATCATCAGCAAGGTCTCTGATTGTAAATCTACGGTTTGCAAGCACCAAATCTTTTTTTTTTTTTTTTTTTATGGGAGCTTGATCGGTTGAGGTTGATGGTTGACCAGAGGGCTCTTCATCTTCAACGTGTTCTCTACCTTCTTTAAACTGTTTATACTACTTGTAAACATTTCTCTCATTTAAAAATCTCCTGAATCAGTTTTAGGTCTCACAAAGCCAAGTGTAACTCAAACACTAATGGATATTTGATATCAAATTTCACACAGATGTCGAGGACAGTGCCAACAATCTAAAAAAAAAGAAAGGGGAAAAAAATTGAAATTCTATAAGCCCCAGGAATTATAAATTAAAAATTGGTCTTACTTTTTGGGCATAAGTATGAAATTTAATTCTAATTTATATATAATAATTGAAATTTTAATAATTATTTTTCATTTCATTGATAATTATTTGTTATTGGAATTACTGGCTTGTAGCATCAAAATTTTCTTGATCAATTGTGTATTAAAGTCAGCAAATATTTTTAAAACCAGATATTTATATGGTATTATGGGGATCACTAGTTATTGAATTTTCTTAATATTTGATTAAAAACACTAGTTGTTTATACCAAAGTTGAATCTATTTTCTTTTTCAACTTTACTTATTTTCTGAAGCAATATTGCCTTCCTGAGAATTCAATCTGATAATAGTCAAACTAAATTCACGTATGTTTAGTAAATGAAAATATATATATATATATATGTTTTTGTATTGTGTAAATACTTACTTATCAGGCAACACATTACCATTTAAAAATTTTTAAATATATATCTATGAAAATATATTTATTATTTTAGGTATTGTGGTTAAATCAAAAGTTCCCTGGCAGTATTTTTACTGATCTGTTAAATCAAAAGAAAATTCAAGATCCTTATTTTGGCAAAAATGATATCTTGTATCGCTGGATTGGACTAGATAGTTGGATTTTTAAGAAAAATTTAAAGGTTCATTTCAGATATTATGTGATTGATTTACTTTAATATATACGAATGTTAATTAAAAGTTAATAGTAAAACTTAAAAAAATAATATGCAAAAAAAGTATGTCTGTAATTAGGGATTGCAATATCGGACCAAAAGTTCAATACCGGTATTCGGTATTTTTTAGATCTTAATACCGGGATACCGTTTTAATATCTTTTAGCAAAAGAAAGAAAACACAGGGTTTTTTTTTTTTTTTTTAATTATTTGCCAGTTTTAATAGAGAATATAAATATCACAAAAAAATTTATAACTTATAAATTATAACAGTATATAAAGAATCACAAAAAAAGTAAAGGAACGTCTTATTTATTTAAATCACAAAAGATGTAAATATTACAATTTTTTGAAATGTGATCTTAAAAAACATATTGCATCAATTATACTATCATTAAGCCTGGAACGCAATTTTGTGCAAAAATTACCAGCTGTCAAAAATGCTCTTCAGCATCTACAACAGTTGGTGGTATTGTTAGCAATGCAGGATATACTTTTTCCAAGTATTTACCTCTAAATCCCCTCATCTTCAAATAAATCTATTTCTCGTCGGATTGTTTTGGATATAGCTGGTCATTGCATTTTGGTTTGTTGAAATTTTTAGTTATTGCCAATTCTATCGAAATATTACACACTTCACAATTATAATCTTGTTTTCACAGATAAGAATTTCTAGTTTTCAGATAAGAATTTTGAATAAGAATTTAAATTTCTAGTAAATACCGAAAAAAAACAGTATTTAAACTTGTGAATACCGGGTATTACAAAATTGTACAAATGGCTCAAAATACTGGTATTCGGTATTGCAATCCCTATCTGTAACGTATAAAGTGTAATATAACAGCATAACTATGGAAAACAAATAAAATATGTATTACGTTGTTAAGAAATTATTTTATGTAATACATGTTTGTATAAATATCAATTTAAGATTTGTTTCCAATTTTTCATTTTATTATAAATGAATAAAAAATTATATCTATATTAATCAAATTTTTTATTTTGGTTAACTTATAAGAAAAATTGGTCTGCATGTTTATATTAAAAGGAATTATATAAATGTAATAATGGTTATTTTAGTAGAAAATTTTTGGAAATAGAAAAGGGGAATGAGAATATGAAGTATATTGAAGGGGACTTTTATTTTAATTCACTAATTAAAAAGACATTTTTCTAAGTTTTGTTCTTTATTCTTTCTAAGTTCTTTTTGTTTCTAAGTTTATTTTTCAATAACATTGGAGTTTATCATCATTATTTTTTTTAATTAAATATAGAGGAGCACACTTTTATTTTTAAATTATTTATACTTTTAGATTATTTTTTCAGTAATTTTTTTTATTTTACTTAAACTTTTTTACTTATTTAAAAATTAAAAAGTGATTTAGAATTTTTAAAATATTTTTTACAAGTATTTGATTGTTTTTCTCCATGTTTTATAGATGCAATTTAGTATAATATTAACCAAAATAATGTTTTATTTTTAGCTGAATGTCATCTCTTACAAAAAAACCGTATTATTCTTATAGCTCATGGGCTGGATACTGTGAGCGAAATAAATTTGAATGGTCAATATATTGGAGCTTCAAATAATATGTTTATTCGATATATTTTCGATATAAAACCTGTTTTAAAGGTAAAATGATATATCATTATTCAAAGCAGCATAAACATTAAAAATTAATATTTTTGAAAATTTTTCTTTGATTTTTATATAATTGAAGTAAAATTATATATAATGTTTTGAAATGTGAAGCATTTCTTACTAATTTATTTATTAAAAACATAATAATAAATTAAATGAGATTTAACCAAAAAAATTTTCTTGGGGCATTGAATTGTAAGTGATAATAATTTTATTAAATTTGTATTTATTTTATTCTTCTTATTTGAAGTTTAAAAAATAATAGATTTGCATATACTAAAAAATAGTCAGAATCTCATTAATATTTGCTTAATTTTTGTATTTTATTAAAAAGTTTCTAATAACCAAGCAAGATATTTAGTTTTCTTTTTCTTTAAAATTTATTAAATTACCACATTTTATAAAGATACACCAGTGTGGCATTGTATTTGAATGCATTACTTGAGTTGAACATCCAATCTTTCTTTCATAAAGTTGTATTGTACCTGGATCATGAATGATTATTTTTGTTAAAATATCTTTTTTTTTTTTATGGCTTATCAAATTATACAGCCTTTTTTTTTTGCATGCAAAAAAAAAAAAAAAAAAGGAGTAATAATTTATTTTCTCAATTTTTTGAAGCTATATTAACTTCTTAAGTACAGTCTTAACTGAAAGTGGTTAAAAATTCAAATTTTTCACTTGAGTACATGTACAGTGTTTTTTTTTTTTTTCTTGATTTCGGTTTCTTAAATATGTGATAAAAATATTACTATGAGTACAACTAAATGATTGTGATATTTATATAAATAAAACCAAATAAAATAAACATTATTTACTATCTCTACCATTATTAAATTTTTTTCCCTATCCACTGAATTTTGCATTTTCATGTAGTTTTGATGTGATTAAAAAAAATTATAAACAATTTGAATTATATTTAGTTTTATTCATATGTTATATGAAAAAGGCATATTGTGCTTTTAACCGAGACATATTGTACTCTTAACCAAATTTGCTATTCAAATAATAAAATAGTTTAAAAAATAAAAAGCTTTTACAAAGTCCCTCTACAATTTACTTTGCAGACAAACAATAATATTTCACATAGAATTCCTATCAGCTGTTGAATATTCAAAATTAAAGCATGAAGTCCAAGTTTTAGATTATGTGATTCCTCCAACTTGCCCACCTCCAGTACAGCAAGGCGAATGCCATGTTAACTACATACGCAAGACTCAAAGTTCATTCAGCTGGGATTGGGGACCTTCATTTCCTACACAGGGAATATGGTATTTATTTCATGGTTTTTATGTTCTTCCTTTTTCAATATTAAAGAATTTATGTTTGTAAAAAAAAAAATCATTTATTTGAATCATATATTTTAATTTACATTAAAAATGGAAATTAATTTATTTCATTATTCGAAATTAATTTAATAACTTATTTCATTTCATATTATTATAATATCTGAATGTAATTATTATAAAAAGCCTCATTGTTGAAGTTTAATTAATTTGTTTAATATAGTTGATTCGTGTTCAATTGTAAAATAATTGAATGTTACATCATTTGTTATTTTGTGTCATCTTATTTTCTTTTTTTATTATTATCTTCTTAAATCTTAGATTTATTGTTATAAATTTCTGTTATTTTACTTAGAAATTTATTTTTATGAATTTCAATTAAAATATTTATAAAATTATAATTAATGATAATAATTAAAATATTTATATTTTATATTAAACACCAAAATTTTTACTCTCAAATTAAATGAAGTTTTTTTTTTTTTTTTTTTTTTTTTTTTTATCTAAGGGTACTTTTGTTTCAAAATAAAATGTTTGAAAAATCTATAATAAACAGAGCATTTATACTTTGTTGTTGTCTTTTATATTAGAGGAACATGTTAATACATTAGATGGAGTATGATGATACAAAATTACATTCTGTTGTATTTTGCAATTTTTTTCTTCTTATTTTACTTGTGTATTTCTCATATATATTTGTTTTCAAATTATAATCAAATTGAAAAAAAAAAATTCTAATTTTTTTTTTACGCCCTTGAGTCAATTCCTATTTGATATTACTTTATGAATTATGTATATTTAACTATAATGTATTATAATCTCTTCATTCAATAAATTATCTACAGAATTATATAATAAAATTAAAATATAATAATATAATCTGATAAAAGTTTAAATAATTTAATAAAAAACTTTAACATAATGTATAAGTAGACACTTCACCTTATGAAAATTCCTAAAATCAGAATTTTTTAAAATGCCTTTTCATTTAATTATAGTTTTTTATGTTTACAAAGAAAATGGTAGATTTATTTATTGTATTTTTTATTTGTGTTTTATTCCTCTCCTCCTATATTTTTTAATTACAAAATGTCAGTTTTCTGTTTGTAAATCAACAAAAATAACAAATTGTTATCAATGTTTCTCTGTATTTAAATATTAATCATACTTATTTTAAAAAGATAGTATTATATTTTATACTCATAATAGTATTTTAAAATATAAATATGTTTTTATCATAAGTAAATTAAATTTTTGCTTCATAGGAAACCATTAGAAATTGTAGGCTTTGATACTCTGCTAATAAGAGATGTAACTGTAATTCCTGAAATATCAAGTAAGTTAATTTATTTTGCACTAACTTATCAAAATTTTTATTTCCAGAAAAGAGAATTTATAATTTATTTTATTTTTTTTTTATAGAAGGGAAACTTCTGAATTTGACTGTTTCTGTTTATATGGAATTAGCTTCATTTGAACCAGTGAATGGTTTAATGACAATTTACTTAAACAACTCTACCATTTTTTATTCCAAAATAAACATCAAGCCGGATGAAAATTTGTTTGCTGAAAAGACCTTCAAAATTAGTTCTTTAAATGTATGCTTTTATTTCAATATTCTTTTTGTGTGTACGTAATTGTTAATGATTTTTTTAATTAATTTATTTATTGTAAATATTTTAAAAGATAGAAAAACAAAAATATTTGTTATTTTTTTATAATGTTATTTAATTTTTTTCTTAATATTAGTTTTAATTGTAATTCCTTAAAATTAGGATATATTTATATATATATATATATATTTCTTTTTAGTATCTTTAATGACTTAGTTTAAATGATTTATTCTTGGAAAAATTTGTTATTTATAATTTACTTTTTTAAAATTATAAGTTAAATGTTTAACATCATTTTTATTTAAAATAGTCTTAAAGAATGTTTTCTATGAATTTTGTATCAGAACTTTTCAACTCCGATATGAATAATTTCTTAAATTTATAAAATTATAGCAAATTAGCAGCATAATATAACAAACTGATAATATGCAGGAACATCTAATTACTAACAATTACTTACTTGTTGATATTTTGCAATTTTTTAATAAAGCTGATATTTTTGAAATTCAGTACAATCTGTTTATTTGTTCTTGTATGTCGAGAAATATAATTATGTAAATTTATTATTCAATAATCAGAATACCTTAAAAATAATTTTCAAAAATTTTATTTTTTGTAGAACTTGGATGTTAAACTTTGGTGGCCTAATGGATTAGGAGACCAACCTCTCTATCTGTTGAAAGTAGTGTTTTCAAATAATGACGAAACTGCATCAAAATCATTAAAAATTGGTTTTAGGACTATTGAGCTTATACAGGAGCCAGTCCAAAATTCTTCTGGTAGGTTTTTTTTATTTATCTCCTTGCAGTATTTTTTATAAATGTAGCTCTAGTAAATGTTAAAAATCCTAGAAAATAATTTAAATATGGACTATGTTTTATATGAACAAAATATTAATTAAAAATTAAAAATAAAAAAAAAAAAATTTTTGTCATCAATTAGATTTTTTACATGAAATGTACTTTCTCCATATATGTATGATTTTAATATCTTTTTTTCTTTTTAAAAAAAAAAAAACAGTATTATTGATTTTATTTCAAAATTTTTTTTTTTTAGGCAAAGAAAAAAAAAAAATTAACTATTTTTATTTTAGTGATTTTTTTTTAATTTTATCTATTAAAAATTTCCATCTTTGTTTTATTATAATAGAATTATTCTGCAATGTTTTCATCAAGTCAATGAATCAATCCATTTTGTTTTATTGTATAATGATACTGATTGCATATTTGAAAATTTAGCATAAAAATCTGAATTTTTTAAAATGATTAATTTAACGATTATTTAGTTAGCATGAACTTTTATAATCTTTAGCATATAAGGTGAGTAAGAAAATACAGTTATTTTAATGAATAAATTTTCTTATGTTACATGCATTTTTTTTTTTTCTTTTTCACTCTATCATAAGAGTTTTGAAAATTCTTATTTATTTTATTTTCTTAACCTATGTTTTATTATTAATTTCTTGATTAGATAATCCAATAATTATGTTTTAAGTATTATTAATTTATTATATCTACATATATGGTTTATTATGTTTATAGTTAGGTTTATTAGTTCATTATGCTAATAATTATGTTTTCATTATTATTTTCACTGCAATTAATTTTTACGAATTAGAAATGAAAAAAAAAAAAAAAAAAAAAAAGAAAGGAAAAGGGGTTTTAAAATTGAAAATGTTGAGTTTACAGTACAATGTGAATCCACTTTAAACTGTAGGTCCCGGTCCTAATAGGATCGTAGAGCGTTGCGGGGGCATTGCTACTCTGCGTTCATGGCTTACCATCAAGTTGCATGTGCCCCGGGTAGCGCAAAGTGAGTGACATTGGTGCAGCCCTTATGGCATTAAAAGATCTCAGTCTATTTGCCAGCTGCATTAGAAAGAGGATAGTACAATGTAAGATAGCATATTTTTTTTTTGGGCACATTTAATTGCACAGTAATTATTTTTTTTTTTAAGTTCTGAAAATTCTTTCTTAAACTTTAGCAACTATATAATAATTTGTTGAAAATTAAAATTTTAAAATAATGGAACTATTCAGTTTTATAATATATAATAAGCTGCTTTTAAACATTTATTCATATTATAATTATATATTTATTATTATATCATAAATCTATTATTATGTATATATAAATTATGCAATATGCATACATATGCCTGATGGCCGAGTGTGCCTGGCGCACGGTACCGCAGGTATCGGGGTTTGCTATGACTGTGCCATAGATGTTTGTAGTGGAATCCACTTTAAGCTGTAGGCCCGGTCCTAATAGGATCGTAGAGCATTGTGGGGTAGTGTTACTCGTGTCCGTAGCATATCTTCAAGTTACATGGGTCCCTTGGGTAATGTTAAATGAATAACAGCAGCTCAGCCCTTGCTTATGACATAAAGATTAACTGTCTGTATTGCCAACTACATTAGAACAACAACAACATGCATATGTTTTAAAATTAAAAATAATAATAATAAATAAATCTTTCTTTTCCTTAAAAAAAATCTCTGAATACTGAATTACAATATTAATATTAATTTATTAATATATTATAATAATATAAAACAAATGTTTTATTTCAGGTCTCAGTTTTTACTTTAAAGTGAATGGGGTACCATTCTTTGCCAAAGGATCTAATTGGATACCAGCTGATAGTTTTCAAGAAAGAATTACTCCAGAGTATATTGAAACTCTCTTGAGATCAGCTAAAGAGGCTAACATGAACATGCTACGTGTGTGGGGAGGTGGAAATTATGAATCAGACATATTTTATGAAATAGCAGATAGATTAGGTTTACTGATATGGCAAGATCTGATGTTTGCATGTGCATTGTATCCTACAGATCAGGATTTCTTAAGTAGTGTTAAGACTGAAGTAACTCAACAGGTAAAATTTGCTTTTTAAAAAACAATATATTGAATTATATTAAAATTCCCAAAGTAGAATTAAAACTAAAATAACTCAATAGGTTGTCAGTGATAAATATTTTTATTATATTGAATTTTTAATATGTTTAATTAATGTATTGTATTCCTTGAATTTGTTTATGACTTTACAAATGACATGTTGATTTTTTTCATGTTAGTATATTTTGATTGTGTAATATTTTTTTTTTTTTTTTTTTTTTTTTTTTTTTTTTTTGAAGGTTAAAGCTATTTTAAAATGTAAAATTTTCTGTTCTTTATATTCAGAATCATATGAAATATAAATCATCTTTTAATTTATAGATAAGACGTTTGCAACATCATCCAAGTGTATTATTATGGGCTGGAAATAATGAAAATGAACAAAGTATATCAGGATATTGGTGGTAAATAATTTCTTTTTCAATTGATTCTACTTTTAAACATTTCACAATAAATGCTTTTTAAACTGAAAATATATACATGCAAATTGATCTTCATTAAATGAGGAAAACAATTTAACAACTAAATAATAGCCCTTATTTTATAATAATACATAATCAAAATTCTTTTTTTAATGTATATTTTTATAGAAATTTTTAGAATGGAATCTTATATATATTAATATTTAAAATACACATTAGAATTTTGATTATGGGATATTATAAAATAAGGGATGTTTCACTTCTGCACTTATACACTTGTTGATTAACATAATTAATAGAATATCTGAATAATTAGTGTGAAATAAAATTACAAATTTGAGCTTTATAAAAGAGATGAACTTTAACACAAATTCATGATAATTTAAATTTTACATCATGTAATCATGTAATTTATTGTTAGAAATAATATTAGTCAATATTTAATAATAATAATTTTTATTACTTCATAATTTTTATCCTGGTTAAAAGAATCAGTACTTTCACTAATTACATCACTTTTTGTAGCATTTCTGTATTGTGCTAAATAAATGAAATTTATGATTTAATCATTTCAGGCCTTCTGTAAAACCAAACTTGGACCAGTACAAAGCTGATTATGTTAAACTTTACATTGACACCATCATGCCTATTGTACTGAAAGAAGACCCTAGTCGTACTTTTTTGCCTTCAAGTCCATCTAATGGTCCAAAAACAGTTAAAGAGGGTTGGATTTCAGTCAATCCGCAAGATAATCTGTATGGAGATGGTAAGTAATATCTATAAATTATATCATTTTTCTAACTCTGTAAATAATTACACAATGTTGATAATATTAGAAAAAATGTCATTACTATTTAAATGTTCATTTATTGGTAATTAGTATTTATAATATTTTATGGTATGTGTTGTTTAACTTTATCTGTAAAATACTTTTGTAAAAATGCATCAAAGGTTCACTTTAGTAAAGTGAACTTTTATATTACTACAACCTACATAGAATCAAGAAATATATAGATCAATTGCAAACAGGATTACAAAGTTAAAAACATCATCATCATCATAGCAGAAATTCAACTAAATAATTTGAGAATCTTTGAATAGCACTTAGTGACTTTTTTTAAAAGATCTACATCTTAGTTCTAATAATTTTTAAAAACTTTTCTTGGTTTTTAAATGTTTTTGAAAAATATATCCCAACATGATGATGTATTGCTAATTTTTTTAATTCTTGTCTGTGTAAAAAAAAAAAAAAAAAAAAAAAATTAGCATGTGAGATCGTTTAGAAAACTAGTTAAAAACCAAGAAAAGTTTTAGGAAATTATTAGAACTGAGATGTAGATCTTTTCATAAAGTCACTCAATGCTATACAAAGATTCTCAAATTATTTAGTTGAATTTCTGCTTTGGTGCTATGAGGATGTTTTTAACTCTGCAATCCTGTTTGCAACCGATCTGTATATTTCTGGATGCTATGTCAGGGTTGTTATAAAATTAAAAAAAAAATAATAAACTATGTTTTTCTATACCGAGAACTCTATATACAAAAAAAAAAAAAAAAAAAAAAAAATCAATATGTTTATAAATGAGTATAAAATTCAATAATTTATGTATTATAATCTTCAAAGTGAAAATTAGCTAAGTTTATTAATAAGGAAGTAAGAAAGTTTAATAATAATTTTCACAATGTGAGAGTTGATCATTTATATACAGAGAATTTTTTTATTCATTGCAAACTGATTAATTTTTTAAAATTTTTGAAATCCTGTTGTTTCCTTTTCATTTAAACATTTTTAATTGTTGAGAGTTTGTTTATTTATTACTTTTCAATGGATAGAACTGAACAACTTTTTTTTTAAATGCAAAAGTAATTTTTTTAAAGATTGGAAAGAAAATGAATAGATAATACTTTATCTGTCTTTGTTATTCTTGTTAGTTTTTAATAATATTAATATAAAATTTAAATTATTCAAAATCAGATTTGAATATATTTATATGTTTAATTATTGTTGAGTAAATTAAAATTAATGTTGAATTTTTTTTTAAATCACTTAATATAAAAATTTGAAAATTATTTCATGGTTATAAATACATGAATATAAGGTTTTATTTTTGTTAAAATGACTGTATACATTTTTTTCAGTTCACTTTTACAATTATTTTGATGATGAGTGGAATCCTGATACTTTTCCCAGAGCTAGATTTGTTTCTGAATATGGCTATCAATCCTATCCATCTTTTGAATCCATTTCTAGTGTTACAAACTCTCAAGACTGGGTATATCCCTTAACGAGTGCTATCAAACATCGGCAGCATCATATGTTTGGTAAATTATTTTCTTTAGTTTCAATTTAGAGTACCATAATTTTTGGGCTATGCAAATTATACATTAGAAACTTTAAAATTTGTTGGTGAAAATTGATTAACTCTATTTAAGTTTTTATAAAAATAAAGGTTTCAATTGCATTAATTCAGTAAATGTTTAAAAGTTAATTATTTATTGAATTACCAGATTTTTAAAATTTTATAAAAATAAAAAATATATAATATGAAGACAGAACAATAAGTACTGTTGTTGTGTCTAATCCTCGTGTCCTACTGTGTGGGATGGACATCCCATGAGTACTGCTCATGCATGGATGCAACTTCTGTTGTGTTACAGCTTTCATAGATAGAAGTCTGCATGCCGCTAAAGAGGGCGGTTTAACTCTAACGGGCTCTTCTAACTTTTCCGGGAGGACTTTTAGGCACAACTGTCCCTCATTCGCGTATCATATGGGAGAAAACCTGAAAAACTTTCCACCAGTAGTCTGATCAATGAGGCAAGATGCTGAACATCACAAATGCCATTGAGTTTCTTCATTTTCTGAAATAGTGTCTACAAAAAAAAAAAAACGCGGCAGATTGAACCTCAACCCCATGCTCACCAAAGGTGCACATTGCCACTGAGCCACAAATTGGGCAATGAGTACTTACAAAAGAATAGAAAAATACATTTTTTTTAATTGGTCCATTTTTATTTTTAGTTCATAGGTCTCTTTCAGCTCAATGCAATTTGTTTATTTTTCTCCAACTTCTTCAATCCAATAACAATCCAAAATAGGATTTCTTAAGGTGTATCTAAAATGAGCATTGTCTTTTATTTGTTATGAATCTTGTCCTAGCTAGCTCATTTTTCATATTGGAAAGAGAAAAGCCACTGGAGCCCATATCTGTTGAATATGGTGGTTGTGGCAACAATTGAATCATCAACACATTTATAATTGTTTTCAACTTTGTATAAATGCAGCACCCACCTTGCCAATATTTCACTTCAAACGTTTCTAAAAATAGAAACACCCAACTAATATAACTGAAATTTTAACAGTAGTCTTTTGAAAGATGATACTTGTAAGAAATAAACTTGCTTTGAGACGGCCATCTTTGTGATTTCATAAGTACTTACTGACTTGCTGCTCTTAATACCATTATTTCATTCTATTTGTAAATTTATTGCTCTTTCTAAAATGATTGATTATGTCTCTATAAAAAATCCAAAGCAAAAATTTTTTATTTTGTTTTAATATCTGTGATTCATCAAGTTCTAGAACATATATATACTTTTAAAAATGGATGGTTATTTCCCCCTATTTTCAAAATTTTAATTTTATATAACTGAACAGTATCTTTATAAACAGTATAATATAATTATTAAACTGAAAATTAAATTCTTGAAAAAAAACCAAAAATATGTTTTATTACTTAACAAAAAAATTTTCTACAGGAAACCTGGAATTGCAGCAAATGATTTCTAAGCATTTTAAATTACCTGCTTCTTCTTGTGGTCTTCAAGGTTTCAAAGATTTCTTATATTTATCACAGGTGAAATTTATGTTGCCAATTTTTAATATATAATTTCCCAGTTAATTAATAATGAGGTGTTTATAGGTTGAAGCATTTTAAAAATGATTGTCAAAATGGTAGGATGTGGGGAGTCAAAAATTTCCGATTTCTGAACACAATTTTTTATACTGATCCCTAATTCCTATCTTTTTTCCATGATTTTTTATGTACTATGATCTTTACTAATGTATCTAAAAAATTTGTGAAATAAATTGAATGTTTTTTTATTGAACTTGTACATCTACAGAGGGAGTTTTTGCATAAAAAGTAAGTTTTACAACTTTAAAGGTGTCATATCTGCATTCACTTAAAAGAAATTTTTGTGCTCTAAATTTGTTTACAAAAAATACATATATATTATAACAGAGTATGAAATTAAAATTTAGCAAAGTATTATAGAATAGTTTAAGACAAATAAAAGAAAAAAGTGTACATTTTTAGAACAAAGAGGCTATATTTGTATTAGATTAAATAATTTTCCCCATTAAAAAATAGAATAGCTCCTATAAGATTTTCTTTCATAATTAATCCAAAATAGCTTTTTTTACAAACGGTGTTTAGAAAAGTCTTTCAGCTAAAAAGTCTTTCATGCTGCTAAAGCAGTAACTATCTTTTTTTAGCTGTTTTATTGAAGAATACTATTGAATGGTTTCCTTAACATATCATTTTAAAATTAACTTCTAAAATTTTGAAAAAATATGAATTCTTTTTATAAAATAATCAAATATTTAAGGCAACTTCTGACACCTTCATAAATAGTCGACTTCAACTCTCTACCTATGCAAAATAGTTGTATTACAATATAAGCATATATATAACATATAAACATATATATTTAATATATAAGCATATTATAATTAAAACTTAATATGAAAAATTCATTATTTAATGTTAATTTTGTATATTTTTCTAAATGTGAAAGAATTTTGTATTATTTGTTATCATTAAAATGTTTTTGTCATAAATGGGTATTTGTTAAAAAGTTCAATTTTTAATTATATCACGATTTCTTTTGTTTATAATGATCATCAATTATTTTAGATTCTTCAAGCAGTTGCCATCAAAACTGAAAGTGAAAAATATCGGCGAAGTCAAAGTGAAGTAGTGAATGGAGAAGGAAAGACGATGGGAGCTTTGTATTGGCAATTAAATGATATTTGGCCTGCTCCTTCATGGGCTTCTATTGGTGAACTTTTGTTTTGTTTTTATGGAAAAAATTCTTTTGGTTCTGTTTTGAGCACATTAACACATAAATGTATTTTTTTATCATGAAATAATGTCATATCATGTTAATTTTAACTGCAAATTAAAATTATATAGCTTTGCATTTTATAATTGTATTTTGTATTAAGAAATAAATTAATTCAAATATTTTTAAATTTTATAAGTGGTATTCCTTTGATTGGTATTATTTGCTGCCTTGGCAGTAGTTAGAAAAATTTTAATGTACAAAATTTTTATTTAGTTTTTTCATATTTTAATTATTATATAAAATTTTTGGCTTGTTGTAAATACTTTTTAATTGAAAATTTAATGTTTTTAAATATATTCAGATTTGAAACAGAAGTACTTCAGTTTCTTTTATGCAGATTGATCATATCATCATTATATTTACTATAATATAATTATAACACAATGGAATTTCACAAATATTTTTACATTTAAAAAATAATTATTTATAAAACACTTTATTTTCTAAACAGAATAAGTTTACATTTAAAATTTTTACGCATGATATTATATTGTATTTCAGTTGAAATTTTATGAATTGATAATCCTTTTTTTTTCCCTTCTAAAATCTCTCTCTTCTTTTTTTCCTTTTGAAAGTTCAATATATTTTTGTTTTATTAATATTAAAACATATCTTTTTAAATAAATACTGCAAAACTGAAATTTTAGTTCTTATCTCATTTTTTAAATTTAATATCTCTTTAAAAAGTAATTTAAATATGCTATATATATAATTATCATAAAATTGTCATATTTATATATTCTATGCATTGTTTTTTAACAAGTCAAGCAAAATAAATTTAACTTACATTTTGTTTGTGTAGTTTTTGTACAAATTATTGTGCCTGAATATTATTCTTTGAGATAAATCATAAATGTCTATTGTAAGGAATATATTTAATTACTTTAAAAAAGTACAAAATTAATTAATTTATTTGTTGTTTTTATATAAAAAAGGTGATATTATTAAACAAGGGGCTGTAAAATAATTTTTTTCTGTTACATGCTGTCTAAATATATATTTATTTGGAATAGAATGAAATTAATGTTTAATCTAAGTTCAAAAGTGTGGAAGATTTTCCTTCTTATTACTTTACCTTGGGCATCGTGTTTTCAAGTGTTAATTTGTTGTGTCAAAAGGAATAAAGCCTCTTGTTAGTTGCCAAGTGTCCTTATATCCTCATGATAATTTAGAAACAGTAACAATAGAATTAGATAAATATAATTACGACAGTGTAAGAATATCATCAAAGGCATCCAAGACTTTTGCAAACTATTGAAAAACCTAACATTATATTCAGAAAAATTAAAGAGATTTGCCAGGTACTTGCTGACTTTATTTGAATTTCCAACTTGGCAGCCTATTCTAAACCTGAATTTAACTGAACTGAAAACTCAAAATTAAGTTGGAAATAATTTTTTTTTAATGCACTTTACATTATGGTATAAGATTTCTAATAGCTTTGATTCTGATTTTCAAAGAAGCGATTTTCTCAAAGATCATCAAAGAAAATTCTGAGGATCTTTCTTTGAATTTTGAATTTCAAATGAATTTCTTTCACCTCAAAGAAAATTCTGATTTTCTATTGAGGAGATTTTCTGACATTCGACGCAAATCTTGAGCCTTGAAATTGGAGGAAATTTATTGTGTTTGCGTACTGTCTAATTGTCAGAGATCGGAAAATAGTTTGAATATAGGGGTCTCACAACTTTTGAGTTTTTAGTTTTTGATATGAATCCAGGTTTAGAGTTCTGCACCATTTGACAATGAGTCATATGTGATACATGAGAAAAAACAACCCTATGAAGCATGTATATTTTACATTTGAAGTAAATAAATGATTGTCAGTAATTGAATTTCTTATTCATATATAAGTATTGAGTTTGTATTGTATTATATTTTAAACCAAACTTATATAATTCAGTCTGTTTCTTTTGCTTTAGAATATGGAGGAAGGTGGAAGATGTTGCATTATTATGCAAAAAATTTCTTTTCTCCTCTTCTTATATCACCCTATGAGGAAAATGGTACAGTTATTGTCAATGTGGTATCCGACTTATCAGAGCCTTTGGAAGATTTGGAACTCAATATATATGTCTATAAGTGGTCATCTTTAATTCCAGTATATACTAATGTTTCAACATTCAATAAGGTTTGTGTTAATTTTTATTTATGTATTAATTAAAATCATGCTGCCCCCCTTCCCCATCAATGCAATTTTATGCATTATATAATATTTTTAGTAATATTAAGTATTTTTTTCAAAAAATATTTGATAAATTTGGTATAAAGACAAAGCTGTATATTATGTAAGAAAACATGTATTTTAAGTTGAAAATTTTGGTTCATATAAAAAGTTATCTGCAATTTTTTTTTTCCTTTGAAGTGTTAGCTGTGTAATGTTTATGATTTCTTTCAAAAGAATAATTAATAAGAAAAAAAACAAAACTTTTATCTGATATGCAATAGATTCAAATCATTTTCAAATAAATTTTTTCACCAAACTAATTTTGATTAATTTTATATTATTAAGGTATTGTTGATAAGATATTGTTAATTTCAAATACAATTAAAGAAGCCCAAACAATATATATTTTTAATATTTTTTCTCCATATCTCACTCTAATTTTTAATTTCTTTTCAGTCTCCAAGATCTTCACAAGTTGTTTACCGAGAAAATATTGCAAACTTACTAGAAAAAGTGATTGTCCAGATAGAAATTACTGTTTTGTTTATTTTACTTTGCAATCATATGGTCCAGAGTTAATATCCAGAGTCCAATATCCAGAGTTGGAGTCAAATAATGTATTATTCCTTTCTGAGTTTAAATCTGCAATAGGATTGCAACAATCTAATATTTCTGTAAGTAATTTAATTGGTTGTTATTAAATTTGTTTCATATTTATTATTATGAATTTAAAATTTTTTAAACTGGGTAATTTATTTAGGTTTTGATCAATATTTTTGAATAAACAATTTAATTAATTATAATAAACAATAATAAAAATTGTAAATCTATCATTTTTTAACCACTAATAAATTAATTTCTTAATTTTTATTTTAGTATATTATTTAAGTAAACTATATTAAAATAATATCATTTAATAAAATAGGCTTCAAATTAATTGCAAAAGTTTGATTAAAGTATTAATGCTTTTTATATTTTAGTTTTATTTTAAATGAATCTGTTTTTATTGTTTAGTTTAAGTAAAGAAAAATCATTGATAAAAACAATAAAAGGATTGACTTTATTTACAATGTTGTTTTGGACATTTGTGTGTTCCCCCTACCTAAATTTAATTATTTATTTATTTATTTTTTTTTTTTTTTTTGGTTGAGAAGTGGCTAAACATTTATTTTTCATTAATCAAATTTGCTGAAGGCTGTCTAATCCATAGGTTGCATGCTATTCACTATTCTTATTAATGTGAACATGAAATCAAGTTTCATGTTGAGATTGAGGTTTGCGAAAAGATTGAAATATTTATATAAACATATTAATGTATAGTTTTGCACTTAGTTATTTAAAAATATACAAAAAGAAATGAAATTTAAGAAATTTATATTTTATTTACTCCAAATTAGAGTCCCAACTTTCATTTTTGAAATATTCATGATTTCATTGATCCAAATTTCTAAATCAATCGAGCAATTTCAAAACTTTGCTCAAAAATAAATGAAATATTTTTATTCAACATTTTTTACTTATTTTTAATGGTGGATATCCTATATTGGAAATTTATCTTTTTTTTTAAATTTATTTATTTAAAAATGAGTAAAATTTATAATGCTGGTTACTCCTTTCTCTTCAAATGTGGCCTAAAAGAAGCTAAAAGATTAGATTTAAAAACTTTTTTGTTTATAATTAGTTAGGAAACTACAATATTCTTTATTCATTGGTACTTATAATATAGATCTTATTTAATTCTTTTTTGTCCTTTTATGTTTCAGGCTGGTGTTACGGGGCCTTTTATTTCAGAATTTTCGAATTATACATTTAGTATCACTCTTAATACAGATTCTATTGCACCATTTGTTTGGCTTGAAATTAGAAATGTACATGGAAGATTTTCAGACAATGGATTTATAATGATATCCAAGTCTATGAAAATTTTTTTCTATAGCAGAGAAAATACTAAATTAAAAGTTATCACTAAAAATTTAAATATTATGTCTTTAAAAAATACATGCGTTAATTAGATATTTGAAAACATTATGATAATCACTGAAGTTTACGTGTGTTTGATGTGTTTTATAAAATAATGCTTTGAGAGCATTTTGTAGCACTGTTTTTAAATATCGTGACTACGTATTTTTATAAACATGTATTTGATTCCATTCCCACAGATTTATAACTTTCGCTTACAAATATGAGCTTATTATTTTTAGTAAAGAATCTTACATTTTGATAAATTTGTATTGTTATTTATATACATTAAATAAATAAATTTATTTATGAATTTTATTCTTGTTAGAAATGTTATAGATATAAATAATATCCAATTTGTGGATATACTTTTAGAAGGACTTATGTTAGAATATCTCAATTGCTGAATAATTTTTAAGATGTATATTAGTTATTAATATGACAATATTTTTATAGATATGTGTTATTTGTAAAACATGTATGAAAATATTTATATTAATTCTTTGATGGTAAAGTTTTCAGTTTTATCATTAATTGTGGAAATTTAATTTGTTCAAAAAGTGCTTATCTCTATTTAATGATCAGAACTCACTAAGTAATGAAAAGTTTTTGATTTGATTTCATTGATTGTGTGGAAAGGCAGACATTGAGTTTAACGGCAGAAACGAATAAGTTGATTACTTGTTATTAGTGCTAGTCAGATAGTTGCAAGGCAAAGCAATTTTGAAAGAAAAAGTTTAATAGTTGGCGTAAAATTTTCCTTTTTATTTAATATAATTTGAAACTTTTATTATTACGATTTTTAAACGATTTTTATTGCAATTAAAAATCTCTCCCCGATGTATACCTTTCTCACCTATTATACCACTTTGTTTGAATCTCTTCGACTTAGTTCTCACAAATTTTTCACTCAATTGGTGGTTGGAATATAACTATGAAATCTCTTGTAAAAGTGTGTAAAATAAATACTGATTGCAGCTATGAGTGGATTTTCTTGCAAAATTCTTCACTTTACATTTACAATGGAGTATTGTTTTTTAATGGTTTTAAGGACTGTTATTTCAAAATTTCATTGAAAAACATAATACTTATTATCAAATGAAAATATTATATTATAAACAGATAATACTCTGTATACAGGAATATTTTTGAAAATATTAGAATTGAGTGTGCCTTAAAAAACTTTTTTTAGCTGAGACATTTATGGTTTCCAGTAATGAAATTATGAAATGTATATTTTTTATGCATTTAAGTATTTATTTTTGACACTGTAAAAATTTAAAGAATTTATGTTATTTATAATCAAGATTTCAGAAACATATAATATTTCATTAACAATAAAACATATAAGTAATACAAATTTTTTTAAAAATTTTTTATAAGATAACAATTGTTATTCCCTACCTAATTTAAAGCACTAATCTTTTTATACTAATCACAATAATAATTTTCACAAATTATTTTTATTAGACTCAGTTTGTTGTTAATGTGGATTTTTATCATATTAAAATATGTCAATCTGAAAGCTCCCAGATTTTGCAGAAAATTCTTTTTAACTACATTTCCTGATGTCAAATTCACAATAATCCTATGAGCAACAATACACAAGTCTTAACATTTTTTTTTTTTTTTTTTTTTAGTATTCATACATTTTTTTTTAAAGCATTTCTACTTGCTACCCTTTTCCTCATCCTTTAATGTCTTCTGCAATGCTGTTTTAAATTTATTTTATAAAAACTTTCCTTGCAAATATTATTTTGCCAGTGGAAGGATGATAAAAATTTTTAGGGTAACTATTCAAAAGAATTACAAGTCTTTTAGTATGATTTCTGGCAAAAATTATAATGATTTGGAACAGATGTCCCAAATTCATATGGAGGAGTATCATTGTCCACCATGTCACGCTTCAGACCATTTTCAAAGATTGGATTTCTGGAATCAATATAAAATTGCCTAGATAATTGTCCTTTTGATAAGCATTATTTATCTATGTTAGTTGTGTTAATATTCTGATACCTTCTTTATTATATCTAATGTCTCTAATAAATTTTGTTAAATAGCTGCAACAAGTATTTATTTTGATTATTAATATTTCTTAAATCGCAGAAAAGGAAAAAAAAAAGATTCATTTAAACAAAATATGTCTGTCTGTATCCACAATTGAATCATCCTCAATAAGTTTTTTTTTTACTGCAATCATATACTTGTATTGAGACTTGCAACAATTCTAAAACTTTTAGATCCTATTCCAATGAAGTGTTTCTTTAATAAAAATTATGCCCATTTTTTTAAAATAACTTTAAATGTTTTATTAATTTTTTTTATGAAGTAATTTTAAAATTGATAAATCGGTACTTAAAGCATGTTATGTTGATATTTTTAAGCTATAATATGGTTGTATTTTGTTGAATGTAAGTGTTTGTTATTTACTATTATATATTTATCCTATTTATATAAATTACCAGTTTAACAGCATGTATTTCCTTTATTTGAGTGGAATTTTACGCTGTTTGCCTTCTTATATTAGAAAATGTTTTTGAAATTCGTGAAAATATTTAATATTTTTCAACAATGTAAAAGTTTATAATTTTAATAAAAGAAAAGTATGTAATGCTGATTGTTTATTTGTTGATTCTGTGAATTGTATCTGGCCAGAATTTTTGTGCAATATGTGATAAAATTTGTTAGTATACTTTTTATATGTAACATGTGATTTTTTTCTTTTTAAATGGAAAATAAAGATTTTTTTCCCCTATCTGTTTTGATTTATCATGAATTTCCTTCCGAAATATTTAAATTTAGGATATTATTGAACTATTGTAGTACCACATTACAACAATTATATATCTGATAATGGAAATAGTTTTAATGATTGAATAATTTTTTTATAGTTATATTGTGGACGGATAACATGCTTAAAATAAATTACACTATTTTGAGATTTGCCGTCTACCTTATATGTGTTTTACAGTTCCAATTTTAAAACCAAAATATAAATCTATCCAATAAACATACAATTTTTTTTTTTTTAATTCACGTTAATAGAATACATCAATTTTTAATAAACATACATTTATTTATATGAATCCCAAACATGCACATCATCTTCGCATTCATAAACATAGTCTTAAGCTTCGTAATCGTAATTGTACTGCTTTGTGGCCAGGAATGTCTCCAGATCGGGAGGTTCGGGCTTGTAAGTAGCGAGTCCTTCTTGGTACAAAAAGCGAGCAACTTTCGCAGCGATGGTCAGCGACACTTTCCTGATGGTGTGAAGGGGAGGGTAGACCCGTCCTTCGTCCATGTCCTCTTTCGTCACTTGCTCAGCAAGAGCCTGCGAAAGTACAAGACAAACATTTGATTTGCTATTTATTTCTACAACTGAACGAATTTAGAATGGCAAGTGATGATTAAGGACTGGAGGTTTTCATGAAAGTTAATGTAAACAATGCTTTTAAAATGCTTATCAATATGTCAATTGAATAATATTAATCAAAAGTAGCAGTTGAAAAATAAATTCTTTAAAATTGGCGAGTTTATATACATAAAATTAGTGTTTCTAAATTATATTCCATGGTGAAGTAGCAAAATAGGGACCGTTGGGATTTGGCAACTTTTTTGTGGCTCCAACTGAGCGGTAAGTCGTATTTCTTGTATTGTTTGCGGTTCGCTTCATTTTATGGTCGCAACCCTTTTCGTGGCGCACTTTGGCGAAAATAATTTTTGAAGCCAAATCTCAATAGTTTCTATTCTGCGATTGTCAAAAATTAATGCATCAATCAGCAAGTCAAGCGTTAAACAGTACTTTTGGAAATGAATGCCTGGGCTCTTTTTTTCCTTACGGAAAGAGAGACTCTTTTGAGGTCATTAACGATTCAAGTCAATTTTTGATTTTTATCAAAATAAAGGAAATGCTAACTATCGAATCAAACAAGTGGTAATCAGGAGTAATATCTGTAGAACGGAAATAGATTCCAAATAGTTTCTAACTTTCTTTGCAATATATGGGTGAGCACTCTCATTTCGAAAAATGATTTTGTCATGCTCGTATTCTGGTCATATTTTATTTTCTATGGCCGACTGAAACATGATAATGTGCATCACATTTTAGCAGCTCGTGATTTTTCTCTGCGGACCAAAGCGCATTTCGTCTACCGTATCAAAGTCACTATCTTTGCATTATTTCAATCATTTGTTTGTGTAGTTCTTGCAGCTGTTGCATGTTTCCTGGAGTATGCTTCCACAAGAATTCGATGCGCTCCAGTTACTCTTTTCTCCCAATTAAAACAGAAAAGTAAAACTCCCAGCAAGTGTTTTTTGTTCGATAAATAAAGCATTCGACGTCTTCAAATTTAAAAAATTATGTGCCCACGCGTCAACGAAATGACTCCTATTTCATGTCAAGCTACTGTCATTAATATTTGTCATTCTAATTCATCCGGTAATAATACTGGTTACGCCATCTTCTGGAAAACCGAACGAATTAAGTTTTAACTAATACTGATAAATATCATTACATATTAAACTAATTTAATTTTTTAATTTCTTTCGTAGCGTTACTATGGTCTTTATTTATCATTGCTTTAATACTTATAGCCGTGTCTAGACTTCAGCGAAATGGTTAACGCCTGTTTATTCACATACATTGCAATTCGAATTTGAAAAACAAGTCTTAACTATCTCACGCTATGAGCAAGCCACTGATCGTCATTTGGTAAATTGTTTCTTATCCAACTTGGTCGAAAGAAACATCTTGATCAAGTTCATGAACCAGTATGTTCTCAAGCGATGTAAACCGATGAGTCATGATAAAGGGTAAAAATGCAGCTTCTATTTGTTCTTGATCTTGTGGCACAAAGACATGGGGGCCCCAAAGGAAGAAGTTCTGACTTTACCCCACACTGTTATATCCCCGGGCTATAACTAAGCCGACTAAGCTATTTACTAAGCCGATCCTGTAAAAAATTCCTTTCGTTATTGGCATATTATAAATTACTTGGTTCGTATAAAATAATTTCGACACTCATTACCCAAATACATAAGTACAAAAACATATGAAATACATAAATGAAAATGTATCAGATTTAATTTTTTCCTTCCTGTCTCTTCGCTATTTTGACTTGTTTGAGGAACACCAGATTTAATTTTTACTGAAAATTCTGTCTAAAGAACCTTTTCTTCTATCTTCTCCTCGGGATGAAGTCTGGGCGGCCTGATGCCCAATAGGCTCGCGTTCTGGCCTTTGGTACACCAGACTCCAGGTTCGAATCTTGGCGATGGTATGGATGCTTGTTGGTGATTCGGAATCCACTTTAAATTATAGGCCCGGTCAGTTTAGCCCTCGTGTGCACAAGATGACCATAGCGCGACAAATCAAATCAAACCAAACCAATCTAAAAGTCTGCTCATTCCAGATGATGCTATTACGACTTAACTGGGATTTGTTGGATTGGTATCTGCAAAATACATCAGTTTGGTTCACTTGAGTCTATTTCAAATAAACCATACCCTAAACCAACCATTCGTATACCAAAAAAAATCTTCGCCTCCAAATATGAGATATATCAAGTTGGTCATTTTTTTTATATTCCAAAAAAAAAATAATTTACTTTACAAAACAGGTTGTTATTTTCACATACCTTTGCTGCAATCAAGAAAACTTTGTCCCCAACTGATCGAGCGCCACAGGCGAGCAAAGCTAAGGAGACCCCAGGGAAGATGTAGGCGTTGTTTCCTTGGCCTGGATGAAACGTTTTCCCGTTGATTGTGAAGGCAGGAAAGGGACTGCCACTGGCGAAGATGCATTTGCCCTGTTCGTAAAGGAAGGCAGAGAAGCCTTATTATTTATTATGTAAAAATTGACATATCATGTTTGAATTGCATTTCAAATCTTAGACAATACACCACTTAGTTGATGTATTCATTTTAAATTTAATTTAAACAAATCAAATATCCTTTCCATTTATTCTTATTTTAATTGAAATAAAAATTAGTATCATTAGTTAAAAAAAGTGGGGGGAAGTGTCGTTTCCAAATCACAAAATAGAGGCTGCTGGAATTTGGCAATTTTTTTTTTGTGGCGCCAACTGAGCGATAAGTCGCCAAATGTGGTAACCCATATTCTTGGATTGTTTGCAATTCATTTCATTTACAATATTTTCTTGGCGCACTTTGGAGAAAAGAATTAATTCTATTAATAAGGCTATAATAATAAAATAGAAAATTTTAATCAACATGTTACTTATGCAATTTTATATTTGATGCGATTTATATGTGTATTTATTTAAAATGTATGAAATGCTTAAATTTGGAATTAAATTAATTTTTGTATTTCGCATGTCGATTAATTGACTTCCAGGTGAAATGAATTTAATTTTTCACTTACCTTAGTGTGAGTGTAGGCAGCTTCTGCAGTGCATTCTGCCTTATCCGTGGGATTACTGAGAGCGAACACAATGGGCTGTTCAGCGTTGTTTATCATCATACTGAGCACTTTGGGAGTGAATACACCAGGCTGTGCTGATGCACCTGTAAAACAAATTATTTTTAATAAATAATAAATAGAATAGAATAAAAAATTCATATTTAAAATGATGGTCTTTATTCTATTTCTTAACAACCAAAACACCATTATTCACATGTTTATAATCAAGTTGCAACGAAGGTTCTTTCCATTTTTTCCCGAATGAAATAAAATTGAAAATTTAACACAAATATATTTACTTAATCGTCAACATAATCACCATACTCCTCGTCAACTTTTCGATGTCTTTTTTTATAAAATTAATGGAACTTTGATTTGAACGTTGCTTTATTTTAAACTTCTGCACTTGAAGTTTGCTTAAGTCCAGCAAAATGATTCTGAAAGTTTCTACAATGATGGTGTTCTGTTGGAGAAAGACTGAGAGACCATTAAGGTGCTTTTCGAATAATAATAGAGAGTTTTTGCATACCGTACGTTAGTTACCGTAGGACGTCCGTTAGCTTTTTCTCCCTTGCGCGCATGCTCATAGGAAACTGAGTATGCGCGCTAGGGAGAAAAAGCTAATAGACGTCCTACGGTAACTAACGTACGGTATGCAAAAACTCTCTAATAATGATGCCATAATACGATAGGGCACCTAATCCGCTTGAAACTGAGGAACCGTTCAGGTGCTTCTCGAATACTAGCATGGTGAACGATCACTGCTGCAAGTAGAATATTAATAGCATCTAAGGTTCGGCAGTGTCTGCTAATGAAGAGATTTCTGGTACAACCTTATTTTTCTTTTGAAGTTATCTGCGAACCATTTATGCCTCAGAATACAGTGAAAGCATCAATGCAGAAAATGGTATGCGTAATCGTGTCAGATCAAATTTTCCAATGTGCTTTGGTTCAAATTGGACAACCATGGCCGAATATACGTCAGACGGTATTATGAAGAGCGTCATTATTGTGGTGTCTTCTATAAATCAAAACATTCAATCACAGTTTAGTTTTTAAACATAGAATTTAATGTAGACATATGCACGATATTTACAAAAAAACGAAAAAAACTCCTCTACATGAAGTCATAGCACGACTACCACACATTAACAGGAACGCGTCTATCTTTCTCTTTCTGGGTCACACTCAAACTAAGACGCTTTCCTCAGATTCTACGGAACTCCGTCTAACAACAAGGGGCCTGACGTCAGCAGTTTCTCGGCAAAATAAAAGCACGCTAGAAACTTCTGTAAACGTTTCGGCAATAACTCATCTTCTCTAGATTTTTACCTGCGCATGTTAGAGCTTCGCCAGTCAGTACATTATCCTGTAAACAAGTTGAACACCATATTGCACAAACAGAAATAATGATAATGTAGGGCAAAATGATTATGATTTGCTAAGAATTAAAAATAGAGGACATCCGGGAGATTTTAGAGGTCGTCCCCACTTTAGCACATTCGTGGCATTATATTTCAACAACAGAGTATTGCTGATCAGTCCAGTTCATGGCCAAGTAGCGACGCATACAGCTAGGATGATAAAATGTAAAAGGATCTTGAATGATGTGGTATAAGTTGGTTTTGGATTATAAGGTCTAAAAATTATCATCCCTGTAGCTCGATAACGGTAAAAATAACTACAAATTCTATCTAGACAAAAACATTTTAGGCTGCCACGAATACAGATTTCTTCCAAAAAGGTTAAGGTTAAAAAGTGAGGTAACACGTAAATATCTTTAGAAAATGTAGCAGCTTAAAAACTCTGAAAGTTTGATTTTAAATTAATGTTTTTTTTATTAGTATCCGTGATATTTTATACTGAAATCCAGTACTTACCGATAAGTACAGTTGGTTTGATGTGCTCCATCATTTCCTCTAAATTTTTTGTTGGTTCGTGTTCCTTTGCGTAGTATTTTTTGTGGTCCTTAAGCCCCTCTGCTGTTCTGCTCTGTTAAAAGATCATATAAAGATTTTAATTTTTAAAAAATGAGCATTTCACTTAAAATTAATTACAAGGTAAGTTATTTTTTATAAATTCTGTAGTATTTGCCTTAATATTGAAAATTACAATATAGTAGAACCCCTTTTAAGTCGAACCTCGATAAGTCGAAAACCTCCACAACTCGGAATTTTTTTTTTTTTTTTGTTCCCTTCCCTTCAAGCCCCAAAACCTCCATTACTCGAAATTTCAACCCTCGATAAGTCGAAATAATTAGTCAATCCCCACAAGCCATTTTGGTATATATTTTCCCTCCGTAACTCTAAAAAAAAAATTGGACCTCTTTATCTCGAACATTAGCAATGTTTGATTTTACAACTCGATCATTTGAAACTAATTAACTCTATAGCTCGAAGAAAAATAAGTTACGGACTTTAAGGATTTGCCGACAATGCACGTCATTGTTTCTTAGAAAACAATGCATGAATATACGGTAAATAGAATAACCAAATCTATGAGCAACTTGGAAGGAAAAAGAATTTTCTGCTCTTTATAGCTTAGATAATGCTATAGATAGAGAACGATCGAAATGTCTAAAGCAAAAAAAAAAAATAAATAAATAAATAAATAAAAAAATAAATAAAAATAATAATAATAATAATAATAATAACTGACTTTTTTTAATTCATAATATTTTTAAGTTTAAGGTTATTTCGGAATTATTTTGATTTTTTATTGTAGTACCTAATATAATTTTTAAGTTGCAAATATTAATGTTTATTATCTCTGTAACTTGAATTTTTATTTATTTTACCTCTCTAACTCAAAATAAGTTAGAAGGAATCTAAACCTCTACAAGTGGAATATTTCCTTACAAAAGTCGAAATCCACCATAAGTCGAAAAACTCTATAACTCGAATTATTTGGCGTCTCCCTTGAAGTTCGACTTACAGAGGTTCTATTATAATTGATTTATGTTTTTATTTGTTTTGTACTAAGCAAATTAGTGCCGGAAATACTTTTTGTAAATTATTATCATTCACAAGTGTGATTTGGATCGCTCATCAATAAAAAAAAAATAGAATCATTTTTATATTTTAACTTGGATACTTCAGAAAATTTTCAAATTTTCTAGTGCTATTACGCAAAACTAGAGTTTTGTTCTTTGGTTTGTTATGAGTAAACCTACTTATAAAAAAACAGTATACTTTACTGTTATAAACAAAGTCGTTTTTCTTATCCCACTCGATAGACAGCAACATCTAGACCAAGTCCAAGAACCCATGTGGTCTCAAGGAAGGTGGGAAAGCTTCTGTTTTGATGGAGCACCCGTAGGTAGAAGTTTTACTTAGCTGCGCGTTACTGACTTTTTATGGTTGGGTTGTCAGCCCTTGGCTGCGTGTAACAGTAACACAGTAACAGTTTTTTTTTTTCTGCTTTGAAATGCAAGTTTTTAACCTTATTGATTAGATGTTGTTCTTGGTTCCAGCTCAAATCAGATCGACAAACAAATCAAGATCAAAACAAATCAAGATCGATTAGTTTTAGATGAATCATTTTTTTTTTTTCTTTCTAATGCAGCTGGCATACACTTAGACAGCTTGGTCTTGGATGTCTTAAGGCAAGCGCTGTACAGAAGTACTCACTTTGCATTACCCAGGGGGCGCGCATAACTTGAAGATAAGCCACGGAAGCGGAGTCACAATGCCCCCGCTACGCTCTACGATTATATTAGACCGGGACCTACAGTTTAAAGTGGATTCCGAACCACTACAAACATCCATGGCACCGCCGGGACTCGGACCCAAAACCTGTGGTACCGAGCGCCAGAGCGCTAGCCACTCGACCATTCAGGCCCCCTTTTAGATGGACCAAGTAATTATAAAACTATTGCTAAACAAACTATACTTCTTGTAATATAGTTTCTCAATCCATGGTTTAAGTAAGAAGAATTTAAAAAAGAAGAACCACTTTACAATGGCACAGTTGAATGGAAACGAACTACGTCAAAAAAAAAAAAAGTCGTCGGAAAAAGTCTTTGAGGACATTTTTTGTTAACAGGCTATTTAGTAATTATGATTTTTGATTGCGTCGAACTATTTAGGATTATTTCTCATGGATGCAAATGTTGGGATAATATTTTAGACAATTTCAATCCAGTGTACCAAAAATGGCAGCCAGTTATTTTGTCAGCCGCGTCCAAGTTCTGAAATATTTGGCCAAACATTCGTTTATTCTCTGGCATTGCAGTTTAAATTCGTAAAAAAAAATTTTTTTTCTCTATCTTGGAGCCTGAAGGCCGAGTGTCTAGCCTTCTGGCACTCTGTGGCACGGGTTTCGGGTTCGAGTCCCGGCGGTGTCGCGGATGTTTGTAGTGGTTCAGAATTCACCTTAATCAGTAGGTCCCGGCAAAGAGCGTTGCGCGTAGCGTGAAAGCAAGTTTTGAGAAACGTTCATAGAAATTTTTTTTTCTCCTTTTACGCTAAACACAAAAGCGTGTGCGTAGTGGGTCAAATATAGACCATCAATAGTGGACAGCACTTAATGTGCTATGTATTTTCCACGACGGCGGAAGATGACACGGGGGATGAGATGGCGGATTAATCCGACGGTGGCGGATTAATTGTATTAATATTAGGACTTCGTATTAGAACAAAACTACTCTGGTACTTCATATTAGAACAAAACTACTTCGATACTTCATATTAGAACAAAAAATTTGATCATTGTAAATATGGATAGGCATAAGTCAGGGGTCGGCAACCTTTTGAGTCGGAAGAGCCAAAAATGGCAATTTACAAATTTCAAAGTTTTTAAAGAGCCACAAAATTTTTCTTGCCAACAATAAATAACAGGTGGGCTGAAAATTTCATAGGCTGACACATAGATGGCGCTACTAGTATTAAACCCGCATGATTTTTAGTTAGCCCTAACCTTCAAAAGACACATGTATAAATTTGATAGCTGTTGCGCTATTAGTATGTGAGTTATAGCATTTTTAATGAAGTTATAGCATTTTTAGTGTTCATCACGTGCAGTCTACTCGGCTGACTGTCGATTGGACTCCGGTGTGAAATGATGGAGCCATGTTTCATCCATTGTCGCATATCGATGCAAAAATTCTGATTTATTACGATTGAACAGCTCCAAACACTGCTTAGAATCCTCAATTGGTTGTTGTTTTGGGTCGATTGTGAGCTCGCGCGGCACCCACTTTGAACAGAGCTTTTGCATATCCAAATATTCCTTCACGATATGTCCAACATGTTCCTTTGATATCTTTAGGGTCTCAGCTATCTCAATCAACTTTACTTTACGGTCATCCGAAATTGTTTTGTGGACTTTTTGATGTTTTCGTCGGTAACAGCCTCTTTGGGGCGTCCACTGCGGGCATCGTCCTCGGTGCTCATTTCGCCTCGTTTAAATTTAGCAAATTGGTTATTCAAGTAGGTTATTATTTGGTTATTCAAGTAGAAAATTTAAACTTTACTAAACAATGTAATTTGTACTTAAAATAAAAAAATAAATAACATACAGCAAAGAAATTCTATGGGAGCATTGGCTTGGCATGGTTTTAGAAAGTTTGAATAAATTTGGCTCATAACTTGTTGCTTTAAGTTTCAAACACGACTCTAAATTTTCATTTGTTAGTTGGCTTCTTACTTTTCTTTTAATTATATTCATGCAAGAGAACGCTTGCTCGCACGAATATGTCGATTCGAAGATAGTCAGCACTCCAAATGCCAACTTCTGCCAATCAACAATGCCAACAATCTTCAACAATGCCAATCGATTCAGAACGATTTTAATTTTTTTGATAAAATAAATAATATTTGCGTGTGGAACTAAAGAACCGCAGTTTCACGTCCAAAGAGCCGCAGGTTGCCGACCCTTGGCATAAGTCAAGGTCTATTCAGGATCCTATTTCAATGAGATAATCAAAACCTTGTATTGTGATTCGAGCTCAAATATTAGTACACATTTTGAAATATAAATTAAAAAGAAAAAAGATGCTTACTGTGACAACAAGACCTCTGGAGTCAACCATCCAGATCCTGTTCCTGGCGTCCTCTGTCGAGACGCCTTCCTCCTCCATTTCCATGACAATCAGATCCGCGATTCCTAAAGCTGCCTTAAGGAAATTTATGCAAATGGTTAATGCTCACATATGCAGGGAAGAATTCAGTAGTGTGAATATTTTCTTATTTAAAAAAAAAAAAAGCAAGCACATGGAAAATATCAAATTTTTCTTTGTAAAAGTAAACTTTGAGATCTTTGTTTCCTTTAACCTTGGAATAGATAATTTTTTTCTCAAATACAATTTTGTTTCAGAATAATTAAAAAAAAAAAAAAAAATCAAAAATATGCATTTTTAGAATTACGATCATTAAATTTTTATCCTGTTTATTTACTATTTTTCATCGACAAAGCTTTTGAAATCACTACATGATATATCGCTGCTATTATTATTAAAAAGTCTTCACTTTTACTCATTTTGAAAAAGAAAAAAATATAAAGAGAAGTTAAGGCAATAAATACATAATATGTCATAAGCAATAAATAACATGCAGTTCCTAGTCTATCATTTGGGTAGTTAAGGTCAACGAGTCAAATAACCGTAAAAACAACATGAAATCGTTATTATTGCCAGACATACGATAAATTGAACTCCCGTTTGCCTTACAATAATGCAAGACAGCCTAAAAACGTTTTAGCCCAGAATAAAAAATTAACACTTGTGCGAATTAACTCGTAATATTTTTTTAAAGGGAGTAATCTGTTAAGAGGCTAATTTAACAGTAAAACCACACGAAATCGTGATTAAATGAGTGTTGCTAGAATACGATAAAGTGAACTCCTGATTGCTTTACAATAATACAACGTAGCCTAAAATACATGTTTTAGTCTAGAATTAAAAATTAACTATTGTACGCGTTAATTCGTAATATTTTGAAAAAGGGGGGAGTAATCTGTTAATTTAACCGTAAAACAACACAAAATCGTCATTATATGAGTGTTGCTAGACATACATTAAAGTAAAATCCCGTTTGTCTTACAATAATACAAGGTAGCCTAAAGTACACATTTTAGCCCAAAATTAACAATTAACTTTTGTACGAGTCAATTCGTAATATTTTAAAAGAAAAAAGGGAAATTATATGTTAAGGAGTTAATTTACACACACACAAAAAAGAAATCTTTACTTGAAGTGTTTATACATTTAATTAATTGGAGTTTGGTAATGTTTTGTACAATATTTATATACATTTGATGTATTGTGCACAATATTTTTCAGGTGTTAACTTTTTTCTCGTTATGAATATAAATAATATGCATAAAACTTTCAATTATTCCACACTATATTAATTGATATAACCTACTACATAAAAGATTGCTTTAAATATGCTGTATGTGTATCATTTATAGCAGTAATAAATTAAATGCGCAAGTAGGAATGCGATTGTGGCAATTGAATGATGACGTAATCGTTCAGAGATTTTAAAATTCAGAAACACCTGAATCTGATGATTCAGAAAGTGATGAGGTAGAATCATAGTGTGAATCATGCGTATATGTAGAAAAGTAGGCAATCCAAATGCGGTGCAATGATTTTAAAAATAGGGAAAAAAGGAGATGTAATCCAAGTGCTTTTGTTACACAGAAGACGAAATCTCGTTGTAAACGAGACACAAGTAAAAAGAAAAACTAAAAATGTATGACTGTAGTATTTTTTAAATTATTTTTATTTTACAAAGACGAAATAAAAAGTTATGTACAGATACTTCGTCAAATGCTTATTTGTATAAATTTTTTATATTGATATAATTATTTATTTATGCAACTAGAGGGGTGATTTATTTATTTTACTGCAGGAGCTGTTAATTGTTTTATTTAATAGAATAAGGTGGTAGAAAAGTTTCGATTCGTAAAAAATATTAAAAAAAAAAAAAAAAAAAGTCTCATATTTTATAACAATAGAAGATTTCAAAGCTTGCTTTTAATACATTAAAACTTTAAGTTTATGGAGTTCGGTAGGTGTTTTATGGCACAAGACAAATGTAATTGAGTTCGAAATTTCAGAAAATTACTTGCTAATGATTCCGAAAAATCTATTCTTCTCAAAAAATGGTTCTCCCTATATAAAATAAACAAAATTAAACAGTTCACATGACTTTTGTAAGAAGTGGTAAAATACAACATATTAAAAAGGGTCATATGATGATTTCTGGAAAATTTTCACTATAATTAAGTATCATAATACCTTAATACTATATGTTTATAACAAGGATTTGATACTATTTAATATGAGATAAGGTATAAGCTTCAATTGAATTCTTGAATATTTTTATTTATATTGCATAGGAGGAGAGGGAGTTTCCTTTTTCTCATCACATTTTCGGAAGTTGGATTTGTAGTTAAGAGAAATTCTATTCACGCTTGTACTTTGACATATTAGGCTCACCAATTAAGTTAAGTTTTTTTACACTCATGGTATAAAATTAATAAATGTAACCATGCTTCCTCTTACGCATTGGCAAGAGGGCCTCCTGAGGCGTTCAGGATAAATAGTCAGTTAGCCCACAGAGTCTCACTCGAAGTATATTTCGCGCATCCTGCGGGTAGCCGAGAATTGAGTTTTCAGCTTAGAAGTGGAATCCTTCCACAAATTTATAATTATATATCTTTAAACGTGTTAGATATTGTACGTCTCTAATTGTATATGTGTAGTGTTTGTGCGTGAGTAAATAAAGCTGTGCCTAAAGTACCCTCAAACCAACCACACCCAATTGCAATCTGGTTGCCCAACCTGCACACTACACAAAACGTTCTTCAATTATAAAGAATATTTTTAGAACCAAATACGTATGGAGCCTCATGGTCGAGTGACTAGCGTTCTGGCGCTCGATGCCATAGGTTTCGTTTTCGAGTCCGGCGGTGTCATGGACGTTTGTAGTGGGTCAGAATCCACTTTAAACCGTAGGTCCCGGTCTCATGACTGTAGAGAGTTGGGTGAAGGCCTGATAATATCCCATAAAAGACATCTCCTGTCTCGAAATCTGCCAGTAGGCAGACGGCCTTGGTCCACCATGGGGCTATTGCGCCCATAATGATGATGATATTATATATTGCAGTGTTGTCGGCTGTTTGTGCAGCTGGATATGGGTGCGGTTGGGTTGAAACACAGTTTTTTAAGAAAACACAAGGATTCATTTACACGCGCACGAACATGGCACTCATACAACAATTAACACATTTAAAGACATAATTACACAATCATGAAAGGAATCCATTTCTAAACCGAAAATAAAGATACTCAGGGAAAATATATTCAGAATATGTACTTCGTCTCAGTCTTAGAGTTTGTAGGCCAACTTATACAGAGGGTTGTGATAAAATATATTTTCTCTTGGGATGAGAGATTGTAAGCTAAACGGTTCTCAGTGGCAACGCCGATTGCGCTGTACGTCCTCTCGGGTGTGAGTCTCGAGACCTGCTGACTATTTCTACTGAACGCCACAGGGAGCGCTCTTTTCCAGTGAGTTGAAGGAAGTACGGTTAATATATATATATATTACCACAATTTCCTATTTATAAATAACAGCGCCATATAAAACGCAGGCGTAATTTTTGGGTGAAAAAAATCCCCGTCATTGCCTGACATTCTAAATTCTCTGAAATTGACATTCCCTGAAAATCCCTGACATTTCTATATTTCGATTATTGGAACGAATCCTTTAACACATAGTTGATGTATAATAGGGAGTTTATATAAAAAAATAACCATTATTGTTACAGTAAAATAATTTACTCTCAGTCTAGTTATGCTTACCTCTCCAGCTCCATAGAACAAGAAAGTGTGTTCAGATACTTTGGTGCCAGTTATTTTGACACTGGCCAATATTCCGGCGACGGCTACCGAGGCAGTTCCTGGTTGAGAAAAATGAAACAGATTAATAATAAAACGATATTTATAAACAAAACTAATAATTATATTCAAGTTTATCCATAAATTGCTTTATAAATATTTAGATTCATTTGAAATAATTTTAAGGAAATAAATATTAATTCAGATGTTTTCCCCTACCTTGGATGTCGTCATTGAAAGTACAGTAATCGTTGGTGTATTTCTCCAATAAACGAAAAGCATTTTGGTTACCAAAATCTTCGAATTGGATTAAACATGTCTTTCCATACCTGTTAGGGGAAAAAAAGGGGAAAATTGTTGGTATTATTTAGATGAGTAGGGTTTATTTCTGCTTATTCACTATGTGATTTTAGGATATCAGAGTTTAATTAACAGAATAAAATTAATATTTATGGTCTAATAAAATAAGTTAAAATCAACATATTACTTTTTCACTAAACGATTTATACTATGATATTAAAAATATTTTACCTGAAAGTAAACGAAAAGAAAAGCATTTTAATTTGAGTTTAAAATATTTTAAAAAATAAAAAATAAATGTAAAATATAAATAAAACATGTAAATAAACATGTAAAAATAAAAAAATCTTTTACATGTAAGTAACTGAAAAGAAAAACGTTTTTCTTTACGTCTACATATGAAAAAAAATTAATTATAATATAAAAATAATACAAATAATATAATTTTATTAAATATAAATATTTCTTATTTTAATAGAATTCTCCAAAATTAATTTTATTGTCACAGAACTTTTATACTTTATTTAATTCGACTCATAACTTGTTTATTATTTTTTTTATAAAAATACGAACCTTATAAAAAAATCCCATACAGTTTGTTTTATTTGAATTCATTTTTATTTATTTTCTATTGAGCACTTTTTTTTATACATAAAATATATTAAAATATATGTATAAAAGCATCATTTCTAATAATGAATTCAATGCAAATAAGTTATTGATAATTTGTTTTGCTATAATTTCAACACCACCAAAAAAATATGATTAATCACATTGCTGGAAACTAACTTTTAAAACATGAAAATTAATAAATAAAATTTTCTAAATTACTTCAGCTAATTACATTTTTTAATAATGGAAATCTTGCTATTTTAAACTGAATAAAAAAACAATAAAATGAAGATTTTTTTTTTTTTTTTTTTATATCTATATGTCATAAGATACAATGATATTGCAATACTATTTAATACTTCTAATTAAACATACTAGGCAGGCTTTATACATAATTGCTGCATGTATTTAACATTTATGAAAACAAAGCGCAGGTATATTTCACTGATCATTTTTTAAAACATACGTTTCAAAATCTACCTTTTCACAACGGCTTTCATGAATTCATCGATGAGCTGATCGTATTTCTCCCCGTCACTCTCTTCTGCTTCAGGCCGATGTACAGAGGGTCATTCAGAAGTTTCTGTCGGAAGATTCACATGATATGGTATAGTAAAAAGATAATTAAAATTACAATAACTAAAATTAAATATGAAATTTCATTTATTGTATATCCTTATACATATACACACATACATGCATATACATATATACACACACATGCATATACACACACATGCATATATACACATATAGACACACACACACATGCATATATACACATATACACACATGCTTGCATATGTACACACAAACACATGCATGCATATACACATACATGCATGCATATAGACACACATACATGCATGCATATACACACATACATGCATGCATATACACACATACATGCATAGACACACACACACACACACATACATGCATGCATTTGTTTGCCTACAGATGGAAACACATGCATGCATTTCACACAACCTTTTGCCATGTAGTGGCATGCTTTTGAATGCATACCCCGTAGTTTGGCGCGAGAGGGAGAAAGCCAACGGACATACATGCATGCATATACACGGGTAGAAAATGTACATGCATGCATACTTTCTGTAAATATTGATGTAAATATATTCATTAAATATGTGTTGTTGAGAGAAAACAACGCATGTGCAAATACACCCCCAGACGTCCCTCTGTGTTAAAAATGCATAGATGAGAAAACACAACATACATGCATACACGGCACATGCATATACACACATACATGGGTTGCATATACGTCTACATACATGCATGCAACTCTACACTACACACATGCATGCATATACACACACACATGCATGCATATACACTACATACATGCATGCATATACACACAACACATGCATGCATACATGCATGCATATACACACATACATGCATGCATATATGTAGTGTATACATGCATGCATATACACACATACATACATGCATATACACACATACATACATGCATATACACACACACATGCATGCATATACACACATACATGCATGCATATACACACATACATACATGCATATACACACATTCACACACGCATTGTATATATAGCATTAAATAATAAATATTTCTTTATTGACAGATAATTATTAAATTTTTTTGATTTTTTTCTCGTTGATTTATTCTACTTTAAAGCTATGCGGCCTTTTATCCAAACACAACCCTGTATGTGGGAAATGTCCCCCCAATGCAAGTAAATAATCAAAACTAATCTCTGGAATTTAATTAATTCTTCTAATGCAGTTGTCAGTGACCTAAAATAATGAATATTCAAGCATTCTACAAATGCCATCAAGCCACTTACTTCGTTATTAGTGCCTACATCTAAGGTAACTGGTAACAAAGCAGAAGGCGGTATTCCGGCCAGTGCGGTGTACAAGGCCATCTTGCCCACAGGAATGCCCATGCCGTTGGCTCCAAGGTCTCCCAGACCCAGAATTCTTTCGCCATCAGTCACAACAATGGCCTAAAGCGAGATTCATCATTAGCGGAAATGCAATTCAATTTAAGGCAAGGTAGTTATTTATTAGTGTGCCAATGAAACATTATAGTATTTTCATGTCTAGATTTACCATTAAACAATATCTAATCAGTTGTTTACACAATGAAATTTTTATCAGGATCTTACAAGAGTTATGTAAATGTTTTTGAAGGATAATTAAGATATAAAAAACACTGATTCAACTTCTATCTATGACAATAAAATGCATAATAGAATCAGCCATCATTAAGCATATCTTGCAGCCTCAATCTTCACCTCTCTCCATTTATCTTCGCTCTGGAAATCAGACCCCAAGGTTGAAACGTCCTATTTTTCTTCAATTTTTTTTCCAAACCTTCAAGACAATTTAAAATTCAACATTTCAATTTAATTCCCAATTTTCCTGCTATTAATTTGAATTCTAAAGTTCTTTTCATCTCAATGGTTTACATTTTGAAACCAAAACAATTATCCCATCAAGTTATCAAACACCTTTTTGAACACTAAAAATGAACATTGGAAAGATAGGATCATTGTAGCCTCTAACATATCCAAGACAGATTATGAACATTCAATAGCAGTCATCAATTCCTTTTCACAAGAGTCTTCCTCGGGACAGATTTCCAATTACAACAGTATTTTCACACTAGAAGCTCTTGCACTCCTTTTAACCCTGTCAACTTATGTTCTCTCATCTCATAAATATATTATCGCCAGTATTTTTGTTCTTCAGGCATTACAGAATTGCAATATCCATTCCAATCCTTGCAATCCTTTTTGCAAGACAGAACCAAACGAATTTTATAAAAAGAAAAGGTTTCATAAAGCTGATGGGTATGGCAGTCAATGAAACGAATGGTGAATGATTAAATAAAAATTTTGGTTAATTTTTTTTTTTATTTTAATTTCAATCGAAAAACGAGTAGAAAATCCCAAAACTTGATACTTTGTTTGTGTGTACAAAAAAAAAAAAAAAAAAAATTAAATACAAATATATTCTATGAATAAAATATATTTAGAAATTTGAAATTTTTTTTTATTAAAATCTCTCTTTTTTGCATTTTCGATATAAAATTAGAAGGGGAAAAAAATATCACATAATCGATTACAAATTACAATATCCATTTTGTATAATTAAAAGTAAAATACAACATTAATTAATTCTTCTTCAATGGTGAAACAATAGCACCATAGTGGGCCAAGGCCGTCTGTCTATTGGCAGATTTCGAGATAGGAGATGTTTTCTTTTTAGGCCTTAGGTAACGTTTTCTTTAGGTAGGGTTGTCAGTCCTACGCCAAACGATCTACAGTCATATTAGGCGAGGACCTACGATTTAAAAGTGGATTCCGAACCACTGCAAACATCCATGGCATCGCTGGTACGCGAACGCGAAACCTGTGGCATCGAGAGCCAAAGTATTAGTCAACTCGGCCATCAGGGTTCAAAATGATTATTATAAAAACATAAATTTACTTTTATCTGTAATACATTAATTTCTATTCATATTAACAATACAAATAAATGATCTACTAAATTTCAGAATGTACAACTTAGAAAAAAATTGAATTACAATAGCCACACTTTAAAATTTAACACAAAATTGCTGTTTAACTCACTTTTACGTTTTCTTCTGGCCAATTTCCAAGAATGTTGTATACATTTCCTAGATCGTTAATAGAAATAGAAAATAAAGACGCCTCTGAAATTTAAAGAAAAATAAATGTACTTATTATTATGCTCTTACTCTAAGAAAATACTGACAACTCCAACAAATTAAAGATTCGATCTAACGTGATTTGAGAATAGGGCAAATTTCCTACAACGTGTCGTATTGGAAGGGCTAGAAAATTAGGGAAATTCTCTACAACTAAGGATTCGAGTAGATTTTTTAAGAACCAGTAAACAACTTCAGTATACTGCAGAAACGAGGGGTTTCGATGGAGATTCCAATAGCATACGTAAAGCGTCTTGTATCGAAATCAGCTTGCCTAGTCGGAGTAGTCGGTTTATTTTCCTTTTATATGGCAATGAAATGATAGGCAGTTTCAAAGAAGGGCATTTGCGTTGGAAGGGCATCACTTTCTTATTTCTATCACTGGGCTTTTGGAACATGCATTAATGGAACTTGAAATCCAAATACAAAATAACATGCAATCTTTTAGTATCTTGAAACTCATTTCTTTCAGTTTTTTTTTTTTTTTTTTTTAATTTTTTTTTTTTAATGTAGAACTTTCATTTTCGGTCGTAATTCTGCATTGTGTAAAATTTCTTCATTTCGTATAATATGAATTCCTGTCTTATCGTTAAGTATCTAATTTATCTGCATCTTTATTTGAAACTTACCAACAAGATTTTCAACTTATTAAACTAATAACTAATTGGAATGGTATTTTATCTACCTGATTCACAAGAGGCGGAACAATATGTCTGTCGAGTTCCATCAAGATTCTAAAGAACTTGTTTTCTATGGGCCGCTCAAAACCTTTTGTATTCAAGTGTACATGCGCCTTAGTTTTTTAGAAACATTAAAGATGAACATGAGGGTTACTTGCAGTACAATTTTCTTTCAAACGAAATAGTTTTTAAATTATTCGATTTCTAAAAAAAAGAATATTGGAATGAAGTGCTTACCTAGGTCTACGAAAAATCCTACTGTATTCTTGGCAAGCTTGGCCTACGACAGGAGTGTACACTAAAGGCATTAGTTCCTCGGTGTGCTCACACAGTATTCGGTAAAACAGTCGCTCATTGGTGTCCTGGAATGAAAAAAAAAAGAAGTTTTTAAAGTCTTTAAAAAGAAAAAGGTAAAAAAAATCGTGTCTGTTAAATTACATCATTTTTTAATTTATTTCCCTACAATGTAGGATATACCTCTATAACACAAAGCATTTCGTAAAATTAAAAATAAACCTTAGCGAAGGAAACAATTTATTTTTAAAAATAAGAAATAAAAGTTGTGTTATAAATTTTTCCTGATATCCATTTGTAATATTGACTCTCGCATGTTTAGGATTTTAGATAATTACGACGATTCTGGATTCAATCGGATAATTACAACGATTCTGGATTCAATTGGCTAATTACTACAATTCTGAATTCAATTGGCTAATTGCTACAATTCTGAATTCAATTGGCTAATTACTACGATTCTGAATTCAATAGGCTAATTAATACCTGAATTCAATTGGCTAATTAATACCTGAATTCAATTGGCTACTTAATACACTTTTTACACTAATTATGTTCATAACTTATTATTTTTATAAAAATAACATTGAAAAAGAAAACACACGTTAAATAATAAAAAAAAATATAGAGAATTCCAAACGATATTATAAAAAAGCCCTTGAGAGAAATTAAAAAAATATTGTAAAAAAAAAATCGGAATTTTAAAAATAAATTTTCCTAAATTCTCTTTTGGAAAATCTTTGTAATTATAAGAGTTTTTATCACATTAGATGACATCAAGGGAAAATATAATTTTTGTTTCATTTCCGCACCAAAGAAACAAGTTTTGAAAAATTATTTCAGCGTGTTATTTTTCTCTTTTCATAAATAATTTCTATATATTTTTTAAATATTTTTTAAAACAATTACAGTAAAGAAGGAATTTTCGTTAAATATTAAAAATTAATTACTTAATTATTCAATTATTAAATCCTTGAGGAAAATTAAAACTTCAATCACATCTATTAGAGTATATTTATTTTTTCAATTATTTTATGAATTCAATTATTTTAAATTTATTCATTTATTTTATGTTGAATAAAATTGTCACATATTATGAGTTGTCATCAGCTTAATTATTGTTGTTTTAAATGAAATTTTCTACTTAATCATCCTATCATTGTTACTTTTAAACAACAATAATTTGCCCCCTTTGACATTTATTTTTCAAGTAAATTTGCTGCGTAATTGAATTTAATTTAAAAAAAAAAAAATAAAAATAAAGTATTATGAGAAAATAAAACCTCTAACAGTTCTTTCACAATATAGGTTGCAATTGCTTAATACTTAGTCATTATTTAATAACAATAGCAAAAAAAAAAAAAAAAAAAAGAACAAACGAACAATTTGTCATACTTAGTGGTATTTTTTTTTACCGTTTATTTCCTTTTTTGTGAATGAAAACTTTGTTACTTTTTTATTCAATACAAAGTTTGGCCAAATCGCAACATAGGCACCTTTGATATTTGGCGACATGTGAGTGATAAGGTACAAATGTGGTAACCGGATTTTTTTTTTTTTATTGTTTGCAATTCACTTTTTGCGTAACCCTTTTCTTAGCGCACTTTGGCGACAAGATTTTTTGACGCCAAATCCCAACGGTCTCTATTCCGCGAATTTGCCCAAGGTTTTTTATCCTAAGACTAGACGATACTTTATTCCATTCTCAAGGAACTGTTTCTAAAATACATACAGTAAATCCTTGAAAATTAGAAAGGAATAAATTTTTAAGCAAGTTAACTGTAACATTTAGATATTTTTAAAAATGTCACATATTTTTAGTTCCTATTTGTTTATTGCTAAACTGTTATGGTAGCAATGATTAATACATTTTCGTACTCCATATACCATCAGGATACTACGTTACAATCATTCAGCGATTGATTACGGATAAGGTGCTTCTCTATTTACATCTGCCTTTGTATTTATTGCTTACATTAGAACATATATAATATGCAATCTTTTAAAAATTTATTTTAACTATATAGAGATAGCGTTATCTTGCATTGCCTTTTTTAAAGAAATAACGAATGCTTAAATAATTTGAATTTGTATCATTACAAATTTTATCTGTTTACTAAAGTAGGGATAAATATTCTTTTTCTTCATTGGCGCAACAACCCCATAGTGGGACAAGGTCGTCTGCCTATTGGCAGATTTCGCAACTGGAGATGTTTTCTTCTTACGGTGTAGGGTTGTCAGCCGTACGCTCAACAACGGTTTAAAGTAGATTCCGTACCGCTACAAGCATCCGATCGAACAGAAACCTGTGGCACTTTCCACCAGAGCGCTAGTCACTCGGCCATCAGACCCCGGGATAAATATTTTTCTTTCTAATGCAGCTGGCAAATACTTAGACCGTGATCTTTTATGCCTTAATTGTTGCACCGACGTTACTCACTTAGCACTACCCACGCAGTGCATGTAACTTGAAGATAAGCTAAGGACACGGAGTAACAATGCCCCGCAACGCTTTACTATTGTATTAGACCGGGACCTACGGTTTAAAGTGAATTCCGAACTACTACAAACATCCATGGCACCGCTGGGACTCAAACCCGAACCTGTGGTACCGAGCGCCAGAGATCTAAGCATTCGGACATGAGACCCTACAGGGATAAACATTAGAGATCAAAATGTTTACTCTTATGCATATTTTTTTTTTTTCTACTAATATATCTCGTCCATTTATCTTCAGTTTAAGATATTTTGAAAACAATTCCCAAATTGGCTATTTGGTTGATTTTGCGCTGAAACGGCAATTTTGCAACTGCTATGAGAAATAATATTGTTCAAATATATATGTTTTGATAATAGCATAAAATTAATTGTAAATCTTGATTACATTTAATGTTAATGCATGTAGTCAGAGGCGTAACTATACCATCTGATGCTCGTGGCATATTTTTTGATAGGGGTCCGCTCAATGCAAAGTACCGTCATTATTTATTCTTTTTAATAAAGTTATACCTAAAGGTAGGTTTGCAGTGTTGCATTTGCTTAAGGTAGATTGCCTGCCTTTAGGTTTGCAGTGTCCATTTTCGATCATAAATCATTTCACTTAATCATTTAGTTCTTTAAAAATGATCCTTATCAATAATGTACAACGAAGACGTAATTTTTCCAAGTTAATTTCAATCACTTCACTTTGGTTTTGATTAGTGTATCGTTACTATAGGGCTGTAGTGGCTCTGGATCAGTGTTGTCGGGGATACTATCACTTTCGGTTCGGTTAATTCTTTATTTGCGCCGCATTGTTCGTTTGTTTCTTCTTCACCCTTTTAAGTATTGACTTATTTTTGGTAACTTTCTTTTTTTGTGAATACGAGAAAGAACTTAATTTTATAAGTACTTATACAAGTATCAGGGAATTCCATAATAAGTGAATTTAAAAATATCCCAGTGGCAGCGGGATTTTCCACTTTTTATTTTGTAAGTACCCTATTCACGAACGAGAAACCGGGAAGTCCCTGACATCGGGATTACCGTGCGTAACAGTTTCTATTATTATTATTATTATTACCATATGCGATAGATTTTTCATACAAATGAATAAGCGTAAAATCTTGATACTAAAGTGATAAATTAAAAAAAAAAAATTGTAACTTAAATTTATTAAATACAGAATTAATAAATTTTACTTTATTTTTGTAATAATAAATGTCAGGCCTCTCCTTTATTCATAGCCTCTCTGCTCGGGCCGGGGCCCGTGGTAATTTGCCCATCTTGACATACTATGATTACGACACTGCAAGTAGCAATAAATGTCTTCTCATGTTTTTCGATCTAATTCATACCCACCATTGCATTTTTCTGACATTTTAAATACATTATTTGCGTTACTTCTCATGTCTACGAATTTTTTTCTTGCTACCAATGTTTCTTCAGTTAACTATTTTTTAACGTCTATAGTATTTACATTACGGCTTGAATGGCCGAGTGGCTAGAGCTCTGGCGCTCGGTACCACAGGTTTCGGGTTAGAGTGCCAGCGGTGCCATGGATGTTTGTAGCGGTTCGGAATCGACTTTAAAGCCGTAGGTCCCGGTCCAACAGGATCGTAGAGCGTTACTGGGGAACTGTTACTCCGCATCCGTAGCTTATTTTCAAGCTATACGCACCTCTTGGGTAGTGTTAAGTGAGTGACGTCTGTGCAGCGCTTGCCTTAAGTCATCCAAGACAATTGTCTAAGTGTTTGCCAGCCGCATTAGGAGGAAAAAGTATTTACATTACTTATCAATACAATAACTGCTTAGTGTCTATTTTGGCTGTTTTTATAATGCAGAAAATTTGCAAAAAAAGTCTTTCTGTCAGCAAAATTCTCTTTAAATGCCTACTTTACCAGCTTAGAAAGCACTATTAAATCAACAACGTGATTTTAAATTTTTTGCTTAAATTTCATTTCTTAAAAGAAGTTAAAATTTAAAAAAAAAAATCTTTTAATATCTTAAAAATTCCTTCTCTTTTTACCTCTCCAAGATTACTCTTTTACTAATCATGAAATATCTTCTCGTGCAGATTGGACGAGGTGCATGCAAGGTTTGGTTTTGTTACTCTGCAGTCATTTTTTGCACACTTTAGGCTAACTAAACCGGGATCTACAGTTTAACGGAATTCCCAACTACTAACAAACCTCCAAGCAACCGCCAGGATTCGAAACTGAAATCCGTGGACGGAGTGCACGAAAGAGAATAATGCATTACCTGCAGTTCCCTGAGAAAGAGGTAACGACTGAGATCATCCCCGTATCTATGCAGGTTGTCCAGAGCGGCTTCCACTTGCAGGTTGACGGGTCTCACCGCCGGAGGCATCAGGCCCTGGAGACCCAGGCTCACCCTCTCGCTCTCGGTGTGGGCCAAACCCTGCAAAAAATAATAAAGAACTTTAAATTAGAATGAACTAAATCAAGATGTATTTTTTTGTCTTATAACCATCCAGAGCACCATGGGCTTTATTTGAATTTACTTCCCAATTCCCAAATCGAATGATTACAATTCAGATCAGATTTGAACGATTACAAATGAGACTGATTTAAATCAAATCAAATCAGATTTGAACGACTGTAAATCAAATCAGATTTGAACGACTGTCAATCAAATCAGATTTGAATGACTATCAATCAAATCAGATTTGAATGACTATAAATCAAATCACATTTGAATGACTATAAATCAAATCACATTTGAATGACTATAAATCAAATTAGATTTAAATGACTATAAATCAGATATGTGACAATTAGGTTTCTTACTAATAATCTTTAGATAGTTCTTAAGTACTATATCCACCATTCATGATGAATATTTATCTGATAAAAAAAAAAAAGCACTATAATTGGCAACATTTCTTAAAACATATTATTTGTCCAATTTTTTATTCTATGAATATATATATATTTTTTTCATCAAGTACCCAAAAATTGTGAAAATTTTTATCAGTGTAACCGCGCCTCCTCCTACATACTGGCAAGAGCACACCCTCTGGCGTTCAAGAGAAATGATCAGTAGGCCCGGAGACTCTCTTCGGAAAGAAATACAGCGCAACCTGTGCTCTCTTTGAGAAACGTTTAGTTTAAAGTCTCTCATCCCGAGAGGAAATATATTTTAGTGCACCCGGCGCATTAGTTGACCTGTAGACGCTCACGCGGAGAGGAAGTACCTTTCACACACCCTGCGCGTAGCCGACTATCGGATTTTCGGCTTAGAAGAGGAATCCTTCCACTAATTTATAATTATCAGTCTTCAAAATGGGTTAAATATTGTATGTCTCTTATTATATGTGCGTGTACAAATAAAGTGCGCGTACTCAACCCAATCATACCCAGTTACTATCTGGTTCCCAAACCTTCACACTATCATAATTCAGTAATATTGTTTTATGTTCAATTTTATGTTGTGCTTTTTTTTTTTTTTTTTTTAAATCTTGTTTGAAATGTTCTATTATATAAGCTTAATATTTATTTTATACTGAAAATTTTTTGCATAAAAATTTATTTATAAATAATTATTCAAAATTATGTTCTTATTTTTTTATAATTTGCCGAACGATGATTTTTAATCGTTGCCAGAGGTTTTGACTTGTGATTTGAGATTTTCTCTATATTTCTTTTGTACTTTTTATTTATGTAAAATATTTATCAAAACTAAAAATATTTGATTTTCTTTTAATTGGACAATGTTTTATTTTATAATTTAATATTTTTAATGTAGGAACAAGCACTTTATTTTTTTTTCCTCTTCATTTTTATGTTATTAATTCGATTTCAATAAAAGAAAAAAAAAAAAAGATTCCATTACATAAAAAAAAGGGTGTTTAAAAATTTGTAATCGAATGTGGTGTAAGAAAGTAGAAGTTGTAGTGTTTTGAATACATTAGCAAAAACTTTTGTTACACCTTTTTTTTTGTGTGTGATTTATCAGTTTGATTGGACAATCGTTTTATTTAAAAATATTTACGTCACATATTTACAAACATAACTTACAGATATGTTTAATAATAAATATATTCAAAAATATGAGGCCATTTATAAAGAATTGAATACATTGTTAATCTATGATTTTTTGCTTTATCATTTTTATTTTAGATAATTTGTTTTACCTTAAGTGTGATAACAGTTTAAGAAATCTTTTAACGAAAGCACTTTTTATCACTAACTGAAGAACTAACATACCTATCTTTGCGGAAGTATTTTTGTTCGAAATCGTTCTTTAAACAAGTTTATTGCGGTAAAGTGAAAATATTTGTTTCTGCGGTTATACAATTTATCTCTTTTTCTATTTTTTAACTAAAAACACGGCTTGGATTTTTATGAGTCTAAAGCTAGAATTTTCATGAACGAATCGTATGACAGCTTCTATTTGTGACAGAGAAAAATAAATTATATTCTTTAGACAAAATTAAAATACAAGAGTTTAGTTGTATTAATTTAAATATATTACAAAATTGAAATTTTGACCTAAATACATCATCATTTTGAATATAATATAAAGAACTTAAATGTTATAAATTTATTTTCTTTATAAAATAAAAATTATCGTAAAATTTAGTTTTAAAATGAATTTGTTTATTAATTTTAAAATTAATTAATTTTTAAAATTTTAAATTTTATTTTTAAAATTTTTAAATTAATTAACAATTAATTTTTAATTTTTTTTTTTCTTTTAAGAATTTAACTAGTCTAAAAAGCCAATCTACTAGTCTAAGGTTAATGTATTTTCTAGGTACATTATACCTTTGACCTAAACTATTATTAAAAATTATTCATCCACATTTATCGTAATTAAAATGGCAGGCATTGCTTGAATGATTTGTTTTAAACCAGCAATTTATGCACTTGTTAAGTGCTTAAAACAAATGTCGGATTTATGATCCGTGTTATTCTTAATTATGATAAATACTCAACTGTTTTTTTTTTATGTATTCTAATTAGAATATAATTCATTCTTAAGCACACTTAAATAAAATGATAACGGTAAAAAATACTTTTTCTAGCAGTGAAGTAAAAAAGATATGAAATAGATAACGGAGACTCAAAAATATATTCCAAATTAAAATTTGTAAACTTTTTTGTTTAGACGAAGAAGCAAAAACTATAGTGGGCAAAATGCAGAATAGTTGGGGTTGATTTTGGTGTCAAAAATCTTTTCGCCAAAAGCGAGCTATATACCGGGTTGCTATTATAAGTGAAATGAATTGCAAACAGTCAGAAACCCTGATTTACCATATTTCGCGACTTATCGCTCAGTTAGCGCCACAAGAAAAGATGCAAATCCTAATGGTTCTATTTTGCAATTTGGTCCAATAAGTGCACTTAATAAGTACACAATTAAAAACAAATTCAAACAGAAAAAACTACAAAAAACGGAATTTGCCTTTTTTTTCTTTAATAATTGTCTGTGAAATTATTTTAGTCTTCTCATCTTAAAAGTAATTCTCGTCTTAAAATTAACACAGCATTTTAAAAGTAATCCTTGCAGAACCAACTGATGATTACATAATAATCTGCACTATACCATAGAAAATAATTATTGAATCTATAATCCAGTTTTACTTTTTTATTACAAATACTTTAATAAGTATAATTGCAAAGGCATGGTAGTCATTAAACAAATGACTTGGCTCATTAAGTGGCAAGTTATTTTAAAAACACAACATGATTAAAAAAAGTGTAATAATAGCAACGCATCTACTCACCAAAAAGCGGAAATTCATCATAAAAGCGTTGAAGTGTGAAAGCCATTTAAGACGTAAAGCGTTAAAAAGTAACTATTAGGGAAACTAGTTTTAATAAAAAAAATTTAGAGTCAATGTAGCGTGTACAAGATAAATTTATTTCTATATATAAAGCAAGAGATTTATATGTGTAATAACATTATCTAATTTTTTCATTTAATCCATTAATTAATTTTATTTTATGATTAGCATGAAAAAAATAAAACGGCAAAAAAATTTTAAGTTATTTAAATTTATATTTAAATTTAAATTTTTAGCTATTTCAATTAAATAAAAATTGTTAATTTTTTATAGCAAAACAGCACTTCTAAATTAAGAATCATCATCAGCAATTGTTTAATATATACAACAATAAAATACAAAAACAAATAATATTTTAGATATTGAATGAATTTTTAGTCATAAATTAAAAATTTAAATAAAGAAGGCAGATGCAATTTCTTTCTTAGAGAAATTTGTATTTTTAATTTGAGGGGAAAATTTGTAATCGTAATTAAACTTTCTTACTAGTTTTTTTCAAAGAAATAAAATTATTAATTTTTAATTAATTTTTTTAATTTTAATTTTTTAAAATTATTAATTATTAATTATTAATTTTTAATAAAAAAAATTAGAAATAAAATAAAAGCTTATGATATTCTTGAAGTTTAATGTCAAATCCTTTTTTTATTTCCCCAAATGACGTAAGTTTGTAAATTTTGTTCAAAAAAATTCAAAAATCGTTTTGTTTTTAAAAATCATTTTGGAAAAAAAAATGGTGATAGTTTAATTTTAATTTAAATATTTTAATCATTATTATTTCATTTTATTATTTTTTTATGAATTTCTTTTTTAATTAATTTTTACATTTAATTATTTTTATTTGTATAATTTTTTATTATGATGGAATGGAATAAAAAAAAATTTCATGCATTGTTCTTGTTAGTTTTTAATATGGCTGTGGTCAATTAGAAATTAAATAAAAGAAATGCTATTTTTTTTTTTTTTAATTAAATTTTTAAATGCTATTCGTGAAAAGAAATTTTATAACATTTTTGTGTACAGATAAAATTAAATTAATATATGTTATTAAGAATTACTGATATTTAGAGGATTCATAGATAAATAAATTTACAGGTTTCAAAAGTATTAAACGCGTTATGGAAATTGAAATGAAAACAAATTTATTGCTAAAAGACAAATTTTACATTTTGAATACTATTTACAAATAAACAAAAACTATTACCAATTCAACATCATGTATTTATCAAGACGTAGTCTGTAGTAGTAAGTAGTATTATATACTATGCCTCGTAAAAATCAGTAAATAGCGTAGTATATAGAATTTTTATTCAATATAAAAATTCTATTCGACGTTTTCTATTTACCGTCTGATACTAAGCTTGTTTATCTTTCTCGTTTATTTCGCTAAGCACTAGCTGAACCAAAAAACCATTTTATATCAACAATATTAATCGACAAGAATGATTGTCCAGCAAACCTGAAAACAATTCAATGATTTTCACTCACTGAACAAACCAGTGTTATCATTTAAGGAAAAAGATAGATGTGATTCAGCTGCAGTGGTGTCCATATACAAAGGAGGAAAAAAAAAAGGAAAGTATATCGTTTATTTAACGTTTAGAAATGTGTGCTTCAGTGAATGGGTGTTATTTATAACTTAGGTTTAAGATACGCAATTTATCTATACGAAAAGGGATATTTTCTCAGAGTAGGGCAAGATCCAAGACGACTTCTTTGGTATGTTTAATAAATACAGCAGAACCTCTGTAAGTCGAATTTCAAGGGAGACGCCACATAATTCGAGTTATAGAGTTTTCGACTTATGGAGGATTTCGACTTTTTGTAAGGAAATATTCCACTTGTAGAGGTTTAGATTATTTATAACTTATTTTGAATTAGAGGTAAAATAAATAAATCGACACCAAAAGATTTGCTTCGCTAAAGTTCAAATGAAATCAATAGCAATAATAAGAATATTTCATAGAATTGGTTATTCTATTTACTGTATACTCATACATTGTTTCTAAGAAACAATGACGCATTGTCGGCAAATCCTTAAAGTCGGTAACTTATTTTTCTTCGAGCCATAGAGGCAATTAGTTTCAAATGATCGAGTTGTAAAATCAAGCATTGCTAATATTCGAGATACAGAGGTCCAATTTTTTTTTTTTTTCGAGTTACAAAGGGAAAATATATATACCAAAATGGCTTGTGGGGATTGACTAATTATTTCGACATATGGAGGGTTGAAATTTCGAGTAATGGAGGTTTTGGGGCTTGAAGGGAAGGGAACAAAAAAAAATTTTTCGAGTTATGGAGGTTTTCGAATTATCGAGGTTCGACTTAAAGAGGTTCTACTATAGTAGATAAAATGACATTTTTAACAATAATTTTTTTTTAATTATAACAGCACATATCTCCCTTTTTAATCAAAATTGTTTTAAAGCAGGTATTCAGATATTGTGATAGACGCGTGTCAGGTACATCAACAAAAAAAAAAAATGCCCTACTCTTGGCTCAGTGGCAATGTGAGCATAAAGGCTCGATCCTACCGAGGCGTGATGCGTTGAAGATTAACGCGGCAGGTAAGAAAACTTTTTCGACCCATTCACAGCGAAACGTCAGAAATAGCATTACGCCTAGTGAGTTCCACTTCGAGTTGAAAGTTGGTCAACTCGAAGCGGTGGATTTCAAACCGGTTTCAGGCGAACGTGGTGAGGCTAGTGATTGGTCAACGCTTCACGCCTCAGTGGGAACGAGCCTTAAGAGCGGAGGTTCAATCGGCTGGCGGCTTTGTTGTAGAAGTTTCAAAAAACGAGGTTTGGTTTGTCGCTCTACGGCCATTTGTGCAAACGTAGGGTTAAATTAGACCGGGATCTACAGTTTAACGTGAATTCCGAATCACTATCAAATATCCACTCCACCGTCAGGATTCAAACCTGAAAAGCCTGTGATACCAAAGGCCACAGCTCTAGCCAAGTGGCTATCAGGCCACTTTGCATACTTAGGAGACAAATCTCAAAATATATTGAAAAATGATATTTTATGCTAAATGTATTATTTTTATTTGAACCCAAGTGAAAATTTTACTACAGAAATTTATGATTTAAAAATTCCTTATTTCTTTAAATTTCCATTTTGATCGTTATCATTTATTTTCATTACATAAATGTTCATTTAAAATATCTTTAATATTTATGGTTATTTTTTATTGTACTTAATTTGAAAACATTAAAAATATTTTTAGTTTAATTTCAATGGTTAAAACAGAATTGTCTTTGGTATTCTTCTTTAAATTAATTTATTTTGTTTTTGTAAAAAGCATTTTAAGATCACATTTTTTTAAAACTACCATGTTTTTGTTAATCTTTATTTTTTAAAGCATGAAATAAAAATTAATAAATAAAATTGACTTAATAAATTTGTGTTAATTATTTTCATTATTACGTTGTTTTTTTTTTTTATTATAAAATCGACATTTTCCTTATTTCCTTTACATGCTAATTGAATGTTCTCAAAAACATTTAAAACAAAATTTTATTCACGTAACTTTAAAAGTGATAAGAAATTGCCTTTCCTTTTGATTATTTTGGCACAACTTGTTTTTACTATTTCTTTTTTAAGGGAAAAAAAGAAGTACTTTTCTCATAAAATAGCATTTCTGGTTTCACCTTCAGTTGACATTGGCATAAATTCGTGAAGTTTGGCAAGTTTTCACTCAAACACACTTTTATGCAATATGCGTGTAAAGGTATATTCATTACTATTTCACGATTTACCTTGTCTCGCATCCGATTAAGTCGATTTACCTTAAACCTTATATTGAAACCATAATCAAAATAAGTAAGTACAAGATCTCAACCAAAAAATAGTAAATAAATAAAAATAAAGTGTAATGCTGTTACAAGAAATTGGAAAATTATATCAAATTGATAGTGTATACAATTTATTTAAATGAAAAACAAGTAATATAAAAACTTTAAGTCAATTCTACTTTTATTTCACTATATTTGCAGAAAAGTAATTTACAAATAATTTTCATTCATTTTTTTAAAAGTTTATTTGGCGCCATCTATTGGTAGATATACGCAACTTAAATCTAAAAAAAATATAATTAATTAATTAAATTTAATTACTGAATTAATATTTGAAAAAAGTGTATTAACATTCAGTGTCATCCACTACAAGTTCAAAAAAATGTATTTGAATATGAGTGGAGGAATAAAAAGTATTTTTATTAATGATGGAAAATTTGAACAAGATATATATATATATAGGAGAGCGTGAGCTAATAGAAGGAATTAAAAAAAAGGTGACGATAATTAACGATGATCTTATCTTTAAATATTAATGATGATTAATGATAATGTTTAAAGATAAGATTATACAACGATTATATACGATACACATATAACGATTATATATGATATATAACGATAATGTTATCTTTAAATATTAATGATGATATATGACGATAATCTTATCTTTAAATATTAATGATGATATATGACGATAATCTTATCTTTAAATATTAATGATGATATATGACGATAATCTTATCTTTAAATATTAATGACAATATATAACGATAATCTTATCTTTAAATATTAATGACAATATATAACGATAATCTTATCTTTAAATATTAATGACAATATATAACGATATGCTTCTTTAAATTTGAGATAAAACATATTTACAAAAAATGTTATAAAATTAACACAAAAGTCCATCTCTTTAATCTATCAACAATAGGTTGCGAAATATGAAAACTAAATGTCTTGGAAAAAATATTTTCATAGAAAAGTACATTTCATAAATTTTTATTTTGTTATTTTTGAAAATATTGGTACCTTAACTTAATAGCTTAGAATTCATAAAATCGTTCACTGAAAAAACCAGAATATTTTAACAGTATATAAAGCTTCAAATAACATTACAACTTTTAATTTAATGCAAAAAAATTTCTTAATTATTTCGGAATAAAGTATGAAATAAAAAAAAAAAAGAAAATGAAAAAACATAGAGTGAACACTTTACAATCAATAAAATTTTTAAAAAAGCATTTAAAATTTATAAACTTTTAAAACTGCCTACATGTGGTTACCTACCAATTTTTTAAAATTTGTCTAAATGACAAGAAAAAGATTTGAAAAATTCAATGCGCATTTCAAAATTACATATGTTAAGAATGAAGTAAATTTATATTGAACTTTAAGGATCAAAAATTCTATTTTCAAAAGCAAAACCGACGTCAGATTTATTTGGAAACAACCTAAAACTTTAAACTGTTTACCTTAAATGGTATTAGAAATAATAAATCTTGAAAACCTTAATAAGCAAAAAATATAGATCCTGTCTAATACATTTTAATGAAGGAAAGAAATTACGTCAAGAAAAGATTGCCAGATTTAGACAGATTAAAAGATTTGCTTTTACGAAATGTTTATGGTCGGGCACTTAAGCTAAGCCATTCCTCACTACAGCAGATATATAGCTTATTCAGCCTATATAATGTACAGTAGAACCTCTGTAAGTCGAACTTCAAGGGGAGACGTCAAATAATTCGAATTATAGAGTTTTCGACTTAAGGAGGATTTAGACTCACGCGGATTTTGTAAGGAAATATTCGACTTGTAGAGGTTTAGATTCTTTTTCTAACTTATTTTGAGAATTATAAGAATAAGAATATTTCATAGAATTGGTTGTTCTATTTACTGTATACTTATACATTGTTTTCTAAGAAACAATGACGTGAATGTCGTCAAATCCTTAAAGTCGGTAACTTATTTTCTTCGAGCTATAGAGGTAATTAGTTTCAAATGATCGAGTTGTAAAAAAGATTGTAAAATCAAACATTGCTAATGTTTTAGATACAGAGGTCCAATTTTGTTTTTCGAGTTATGGAGGGAAAAATATATACCAAAATGGCTTGTGAGGATTGACTAATTATTTCGACTTATAGAGGGTTGGAATTTCAGTAATGGAGGTTTTGGGGCTTGAAGGGAAGAGAACAAAAAATTTTCGAGTTGTAGAGGTTTTCGACTTATCGAGGTTCGACCTAAAGAGGTTCTACTGTATTCAGTTTTTACCCAATGTGTACTGAGGGAAGAGGAAGGGGCTGCCACACTGCACCTTCATTTTGTCACCATAAATTTAAACGAACACTCCCTAGGGATGACATCTGGGGTATTTGTACTACATTCCCCCTTCCTATCAGCTCAGTAGATAGACTTTACAGTCTACTGTGCTTTAGCATGCTTATCCCTCTTGTATAGGATATGTATGCTTTTTCAGTTGGACCTACTTGCTGATTATAGAGCTCAGCTACCCTAATTCAAAATTCCAACATGTTATTCACCAGACAGCTACTGTCCTTCGTTGATGAAATGAAAATTACTAATAGCTTCTTCTTCTTCATTGGCGGAACAGTGCCATGGTGGGCCAAGGCCGTCACCTACTGGCAGATTTCATGACAGGAGATATTTGCTTTTTACGGGGTAGGGTTATCAGCCGTACGCTCTGCAGTCATATTAGAAAGGGACCTACGGTTTTAAAGTGGATTCCGAATCACTACAAGAATCTATGGAACAGACAGGACTTTATTTTTGCAATGTAAAAAAAAAGTAAACCGTGAAAAAAAAAAAATCATTTTAAAGAGGTGCAAGAGTATGCACAAATAAAAACCTGAATGGATTTATTAAAATTTAGAATGAATTTTCCGTGATTCTTTTAGAATAAATTTAGAATTTTTTTTATCTTTGTAGTTGCCATTGACTACTATAAAAATCAATTACTAATCTTTGTAATATTAAGCTTGCAATTAAATTTATCCTTTCAGGAACATATTTTGGATTTTTGACTACCTTCACAATCAATCAAATGAACCCAACATGTTTATCAAAATTTCAAAACAATCCATTTCTACAAAACACAAAGAATTGAGAATTTGAATTGAAAAATCCGCAGTTTCAGAATACAGATAAATAAGCAATAAGGAAAAACTAAATAAAATAAATAAACCTTTTTAGTGTTCTACTTGTACAGAAACATGTGACGCAATGAGTTTTTAAGCAAGGAAGGCTCAAGATTTGTTTTGGGAGAGTTCTTTTTCCTCTACACCACACCTTCCGCAAAGCGAAACGAAAACGCTCTGACGTCAATCAGAAGTTAAAGCGAATTCTCCTTCCCCTTTCGCTTCTTTCCGAGCGACAAGCTGTCTTCCTTATAGCGAAACGGCTGAGAGAAAGAAAAAAAAAAAAAAACCCAGATTTGTCTGTCGATAGATGTCCTCTAAATAGAGCATACACTTGGATTCAAGGTGGATCTAGAGCAATGGGTGTGTGTGTTATGCATGCAGTGACTAAGAAGAAACGTGATTACAGGATGATGATTAATGATAAGGTTTCATATGACAAGGGCGATTTTAATGCATTATTTCCTGAGTATTTACATTAATATAAAATTATGAAATAAATATTTAAATTACTTAATTACTTTATTCATTAGTAACAGGAATTTTTCTTACAAATATTTCTAGGTTTAGATTTAAGGAATTCTTTTTTTTTTTGTTTCTTTCTTTGAAATAGGATAATTATACACGATCCAAAGTTAGGGGATGGGGGTTTGGTTTGGTGTACTACGGTTATTTTATGGATACTGTAGGGTAATTAGACTGGGACCTACATTTTTAAAGTGTATTTCGTATCACTGACAAACATCCATGCCACCGCAGGATTCGAACATGAATCAGAGCGCTAGCCCATTGGCCATCAGACATCCTATGGGATGGGGAGAAATAGTGGTTTGTCGCTTTACATTCATTTTCTGTACACTTTAGGCTAATTAGAACCGGGATCTATAGTTTAACGTGGATTCCGAACACACACAAACATCCATGAAACTGACAGGATTCGAACCTGAAGCCTGTGGTACCAAAGGCCAGGGCGCTGAGCAACTGGCCATCAGGCCACCCTATGAGAATAGTGGTTTAGTTTGTTGCTATACAATCATTTTGTGCACATTGTAGGCTAATTAGATAGGAACCAAGAACAGTTTAACTGTAGAGTCCGACCCATTAACAAACATCCATGCCCCCACCAGGGTTCGATCCTGAAGCTGTGGTACCAAAGGCCAGAGAGTTAGGCAATTGTCCATCAGGCCGCTGGGGAGAAATGATTATTACTTTGGGCTTTCAAATTTGGGGTATCCATTGGCGACCTAAAAGAACAGAACCAAAAGTTTCCATGTCTCGATACAATAAACCTATTGGTCTAAATGTTTTGTGGAGAATATACTTTGAGGAGAGTATTTTTTAAAGGCCCAAAAACCAAATTTTGCTGCCAAACAATGTTTTGCGTCTAAAATAAAAAAGTAACACCCACATTGCATTTAACAGCAATTAAATGCTAATAAAAAAGCGTAATAAACGGAAATTCAGAATGTTAAAGAAATTTAAAAATACGATAACTGCATAGTTGCATGGTAAAAACCCCACCAGATCCATGAAAGGAATATCAAGAGCTCTTTTGGATTTTATTCCACTATTCAGTTTATCATCTTCTTTATTCGCCATCTGTATCTACATGTTATATGGTTGTGGTTACTGTAGATTTTGAAGAAGTTGTTACGATGGTTTCGCTTTATTATTCTCAATACGTTTGCATTTTTTTTAAGTTTTAGCCTTTAGATTACTTCAGTTTCTGCAGACGTCATCTTGGGAGAGTCAGTCGTGCACGTTTTATACTTTTCTTTTTTTTTTTTTTGTTTCGAAGACTCCATTTAAAAGAACAAAAGTGAAACAAAGTAGTAGAAACAAAAAGAAATCTATTGAAACTCTTATTTCTTTGCTGAATAAGTAGTAACTTGTTTTGGTACTAGTTTCTATCCTTATGTAAGTGATCGTTCGAAATTGCCTTTAGCATCCAAGAAATCTAACATCTTTGAATCGACGATGACCGTATTCAAGTTGCCACATTTTCATTATGAAAATAAGATATCTTTAATTTGGCGATAAACCAGCGATTTTGCTACAAATTTGGTAAAAGAAATTATGTGAAAAAAACTTCCGAAAACTACATACATTGGCCATAAGGAATTTTCTAATTTATTTAAAAACTAACTTGCATCTAAGAGGTCTTTTTTTCAATAGTAAGCCGTTTTTATCTGATCAACAGTGGTGGCAGTAAAGATTGTCTATATGATAATGTGTCTGTATAATAAGATGTGTGATTTGATTGCTTTGATTCATTGAAAATTAGAGTTAATAAAGCTTTTATGGCATATGGCAAAAATTTTCAAACTTGTTAACTTTAATCTCCCTTTAACAAATTAAAATAGTAAAAAGATATGTATTAATCTATAACGATAAATATTATATAATTTATTAATTATAATAAATAATTAGTAAATTTATATAATATTATAATTTATATCTCTAAAACGAAAAAGCTCGTAAAATTTTTTTTTTTCATTTAATATAGGATCAGAAAATATCAGGAAATATTTTATTTTAACTGAGTTTGATAATATCCAAATTAAATATTAAACATATTTTGCAAAAATAGCTTATGAAATAATAATCCATAATTCCTTATATTCATTTAAATCAATAATTCTTTACTAAAAAGTAATTTTGAAATAAAAGGTTTGAAGTTTGTGTTAATCCATATATTCTTCTACGTTAATTTGTTGTTGTTGTTTTTAATGCAGCTGGCAATACAGATCAGCTAATCTTTATGCCATAAGCAACAACTGCACCGCTGTTCCTCATTTAGCACTACCCAGGGACTCTACGTTATATTTTTCATTTATTTAAAAGGTGATCTAATTTCAATCTGTGATAACAACATTGAGCCTCCTTTTAAACCTATTCATGCCCCCATAAGGGTTATGCCCATCGTTTGAGAACCAGCCTCCTACGATTTAAAATTGTATGGCTGTCCATGTCACAAAAAGTATATCCTCAATATACTGTTTCCAATCTAATATCGCATACTTTTAATCTAAACACGTTCCTTTTTTATGACCTTATCCGTCTGGACCTTATTTTTGAATATGAATGCTAATTTTGTCCTTGGAAAAAAAATTGCTTCAATGTTGGTAGTGAAATTAGCATTTTTTCTTACAATGAAACTATAACAAGAAACATAGAAAATACATTGAAAAACAAACGCAATTCACTACTTTCCTGAAAAATTGCATAGTATGATTTGAGGCAAAATAAATTATTTTTTTTTTTTTGGAATAGTAAATTTCAAAATTCAATTTTATATTATAGTAGAGAAAAATCAACTATTTTGAAACTAACCATTTCTTATATTTGTTAATAATAACCTTTTCATTATTTGTTTGCTAGTCTAGTATACCCTTACACGAATATAAGTACAAATCATTAATGCATCATTAGTGATTAGTTAATGAATCAGTTAACAAAAAACAGTGGCACATTTAACCATTATGTGGATGATAGGATCACATAAATTTATTATTCAGAAAATGCTTTCTCATGACAAGTTGAGTTTAAATCAATATTTTTTTCATTTTGTTATACCTAGAAAAAAAAATGAAAAGAATAATTAAATGTATTGAATATCTATTAACTATTATTAATATTTTTTATTTTAACTAATTGACTTTAAAAAGCAAAATTTTAAAGTGAGGAAATTTTCTAGTTATTTGTTTATTTATGTTATTAATTTTGAGTAATAATTGTTGCGTCAAAGAATGAAGGATGAATATATGAAAAAAATCTATCCATAGCCAAAACATTTTTAATCACTTTTGCGGTTGGTTACTACAAAAATAAAATATTATTATACACATACATACTAGATATTTAGCAAGACTTTTTTTCACCCGTATGTAAACAGCCAAATTATTGCAATCCCCCTTTCGTAAATCCGTGCATACCTCACATAAACAAAGTTCACAAAAAAGAGAACGAAAATAATAACTTAACGTCCTTCGAGCTTAATTATTCTGGATGGAAAGTTTTCCTATGACTCAGCATTCGTTGAAACCAACCCGTCTCAAAGACAATGGAGTCACAAAGTCCTAATGCATCCAAAACGACTTAACGGAAATAGTTCGGCTTAATGGCCAATTACATAGCGCTCAGACCTTTGATACCACATATTTCAGATTCGAGTCCAGGTGGATGCCATGGATGTTTGTAATGGTTCGGAATCCCACTTTTAAATGGAAAGTCAATCTAAAATGACTTTAAAGCATTGGGCATAAAGTCTGACACTCCAACCCAGTAAAAAAAAAAAAGCATCTCCTATCTCGAAATCTGCCAATAGGCAGACGGCTTTGACCCAACATGGGACTGTTGCGCCAATGAAAATCTCTTTGTGGTTGATTACTACAAAAATTAAACTAAAATACTATTATACATACGCACGTTAAATATGGGCCTGAATGGCTGAGTGTCTAGAGCTCGGTGTCACAGGTTTCGGGTTCGAATCCCGGTGGTGCCTTGAATGTTTGTAGTAGTTCTGAATCCACTTATATCCATGATATTAGACCAGGTCTTACGGCTTAAAGACCCGGTCTGATATGATGGTAGAGCGCTGTCTTGAGGTCAGCCAACCTTCTGACCTCGTGGTTCCTCTAATCTGCTCATTACCCTTATCCATGGACCAGTCAACTGACGACGGAGTCTTACGGACTTGGTGTAGGTTATCCTCACTAGGGATTAGTAACAACGACAACATGTCATATATTTTCCGATGCTTTTTTCACTCGTATATGTGCAACCAGGTTATGGCCCTTCCTTTCACAAAATCCGTGCAGTCCTCATACAGACAAAGCACACACACAAAAAAAAGGAAAATAATACTTTAATGCCATTAGAGCTTAATTATTCTGGACGGAAGGGTCTCCTGTGACGGAATAATTGAAAACTGCAATTGAAACCAACCTTAATCTACCCTTTCAATAACAAAAGAGTCACGGAGTCCTAATACATCCATAACGACTTAATGGAAATAGTGCGGCCTGATGACTAATTGGGTAGCTCCCTGGCCTTTGGTAACACTGGTTCGGTTTCGAGTCCCGACGTGTTCCATGCATGTTTGTAATGGTTTGGAATCTACTTTAAACCGTAAGGCCCAGTCTAATGTGACTGTAGAACGTTGTGCTTAGGGCTGACAACCCTACCCAGTATAAATAAAACATCTCCTGTTTCGGAATCTGCCTGTAGGCCCACCATGGGGATGTTACGCCAATGAAGAAGAATACTCTTGCTGTGGATTACTACAAAAATAAAAACCAAATACTATTGTACATACAAATGTTACATATTTAGCGAGACTTTTTTTCACCTGTACGTGTATAACCGAGTTTTTGCCAGGCCTTTTATAAATACGTGCATTTCTCAGAGAGACAAAACTCAAAAAAAATAATTCCATTAGAGCTTAATTATTATACATGGAAGGTTTTCCTTATGACGCAACATTCAATTATTTAATATTTCAAATGAAACCAAGCTTAATCTACCCTCTAAAAAAACAAAGGAGTCACGAAGACGTAATGCATCCATAACGACTTAACGGAAACAACAGAATTCGTTTTATGCCCTGCAGAAACACGCATACTAATCAGAGTCAATCTGCCGAGCACCATCCGTCCATTCATGCGCATGACATCATCTCCAAGAAGAGAGAGAAAGGATTTGCCCTTCAAAGTCGGTCAGTAGGTCACAAACCCTTTGCATGTCAGGAGGGTGTGCCTCGGTCCGGCTTAATTATGGTACTTCTATTTTCATAGATTTGTGAACGCTGGGCGTAGTGTTTTGAATATCGAGTTATCGATAATGTTTTCACTTGTTGCGAAGTTTTCGTTTGCAAAGACTATTCGTATCATTAATATTTAAGTTTCTTGAAGTATACATAATTTGTGCATAGTAAAGAGGGTTCGAATATTTTTTCCCTTTTCTTAAAGAATTGATTAATTTGTGTAGATAACAATATTTGTTTTAGGAATTGAAACATTATCGTATTCAATAACGAATATCAATTGCAACCACATGAATAATGATAATATGAAAAAACTTTTCTAAAAAACGATAAGAATTTAAAAACGCTGTAAAAGTTAAATATTTAAAAAATATATTTTCAGGATTATGCTTCACTATAATTTCTTTCGGGAAAGTGGTGGGGGGGATCGCCAGAAATCTTTGAAAAATTGACCCAGAAAAATATTCTTAAGTCGAAACTCAATGTTAATTAGGATCATTTGAGAGCCAAGTGCTTGATATTTTACTCCAGTTGAGCTGTGTTTATGGATGCTTTCCTTATTTCTTGTGAGGTATAACTGTAATATAGATTGTACTGGTGTGGATATAGACGGGCGCCACATTATAAATGGGTGTGGTTAGGCTGAGATATTTGAGGTACAGTTTGCTGAGCTCAGTTTATTTACATATGCACAAACACCCCACACACATACAATCAGAGACGCACAACACAGAATTTAGAGTAAAAGAAAGATAATTATGGGTTTGTGGAGGGATTCCACTTCTGAACTGATACTCTTGACTAAGCGGAGGCAAAAAGGGCGGGGGTTGTGTTAAATATGCTTTCTCTGGGTGAGAGTCTGTAGGCCAACTAAACATTTTACAGCGGAACGCAGGGATACTCTCGCTATCGAACTATCTGGTGGGAGTTTTCCGTGCGATACGAAAATGCGAGATAATTCTCTTAAAAGTCCTTCCGGAAGGCACTGCCCTCCTTCCTTAGTGACTCGGAGCCAAGTCAGACTTACCTACGGGTGGTCCATTACAAACAGAAGCTACAACATGAGTAGAATACTCATGGGGCTCCGCCCGCCCTGCCGGACACTGAGTATTAGTCCCACATTATATTTTAAATCAAAAAGTAAAGGAAACTGAAAATATTGAAAAGGGATTTAAATGAAACTAAAATTCATCTATTAATAATGCATGCAAGCCATCATTGCGCAAAGGAACGACATAAGATTCCTGATTGTGCAGTGCGTTACAAGCACCACTTTAAAAAAATAATTAATGGTTTTGTTTCGGTCATTTTTTGGACGTTTTAGCTTAATTAGATCGGGAGGCTGTTTAACGTGGATTCTGAACCACTCACAAACATCCATGCCACTGTCAGGATTCAGACCTGAAGCCTGTGGTAAGAAAGGCCAGATCGCTATCCAATTAGCCATCAGGCCTCTATAATCGATGGCAATTGGGGCATGATGTATAACTGTATTCTACCATCAATTTTGGTTAATTTCTTCAGAATTTTATCAATTGGGGCCTTATGGTCGAGTGGTTAGCTCTCTGTAGCACAGGTTTTGGGTTCGAATCCCGGTGGTGCCATGGATGTTTGTAGGGGTTTGGAATCCACTTTAAACCATAGGCCCTATCTAATATGACGGAGACCAGTCAGACTTTTTCTCACCCACATCATTCCCAAACTGCATAGGGACAACTCAGCTCTAGGCACAGTGATGTGGTGTGGTGTAGTAGTAGTAGTAGTTGTAGAATTTTATCAGTCTCAATCGATTGAATTATTTTTGAAAGCTCTACTAGAGGATAATAAATCCTTATATTACTCATCAGATATTTTGCGAGATACATTATAACATAATCCCAATGATAACAGATAAGATAGGTAGAGGGAAATAAAAATTATCGATCATTATCTCTTTGTTTTCAAGTATGTCTGGTTCGACACAAACGCTAATTGAAACTTTCCCGTTAGCCAAGCTACCCCAACTTTTTTTCTCTTAAAGCACGATCTTAATCTTTGCAAGACGACTTCCTTGAACTGCCTTTCTGTTCCAGGTTCGTGCGTTACGTGAGCGCACTTTCTGTTGTTCGGGGAGTTCCAAGTAATCTTTTCTTTCTTTCTTTTTTTTCTTTTTCCTGACAATTCTATTTTTCCTACTTCGCTCTAGTAGGCGTAAATATTCCTTTTTTGTAGCTTAGACGCGGTCGACAAATCGATAGAGGACATGACCTGTCTACCGGATTTGAGTTTCTTTTTATTTTTTATTTTCCTTCTTTCTAGAGATTTTGTTTTTATTTGATTTGATTTGATTTGATTTAGTCTGATGAGAAAGAGACATACATCCTTAGAGAATTGGATTGAAGGAGTTTTTTCCGCCTTTGACATTATTTTTCAATTGTTTAGAGCAGGGTCGCCAAACTTTCCAGCCTTCCAGCCTACCAAGCCAAAATCATTTTAATTTTTCTGCCATTATCTATAATTTCCATTTAGTTGTTAGCAAGTTAAAAATAAAACCGAATTATTATCATTCTGTATTATTTTATCCAACTTATTACAGTCACAATAAGCTATTCGCTGTAGCGGGCCGGATTGATGACACTGGCGGGCCGTAGTTTGAGACCCCTGGCTTAGAGTTTTTGATTGTAACGTTCGATGTGATTTCATCTTCTGTCAAAAAAATAAGGATTATATTCAGTCTAGATAATTTTGTAATTTGGATGATTCTCCTCTTATTTTGTATGTATAATTAAGAATTGTAAAACAATTAAATGAAACTAATTGCTGAAATCAACTGCTCACTAAATTTTTTAAGGATTTTTCCTTGTTATAAAATATGTAACTTTATGTACATGTAATGTAATTTATATATTATGTATATGTAAATTCATGTATAACGAATATGTAAATTTTTCAGATTTTTTTTTTTGTTGTAAATTCTTACTTCATATTCTTGTACTTTACAAAAATATTTTAGTTATTGAGGAAGAATTTCGACTGGAAACAACATATATGCATTCATTATATTTTAAGTATCGTTTCAATTGCAGGTCAATACTACCAAATCTGCAGCCGAATTGGTTACTAAAGTAACCAGTCAAATTATTTTTAAGGAACAATTGGTATCAATATTAATAAAACATGCAAAAATATTTTAATCATATTGAAACTCTACATTCACTTTATCACATTTACCTTAATGTTTAGAAACTAATCAACGGCATTTTTAGGGTTTGATATTTCTTTTTGTCCATACTCTTCCATTGATTAAACTGTGCAAGTTGCTTGAAGGAATGATTTCTATTTGAAGCCTCTCATTTTCATTAAATATCAGATAAGGAAATGAGGAATTAGTAAACTTAGTTAACAAATTCTGCTGATGATTATCTAATATTAAAATTTGATATAATTTCAATATAAATTCTTTAACTAATCGCAAAAGATGATATTAATATATTGTACTTTTCAAATATCTTATTGAAAAGCCTAGTAGGAGGCTTCTAAAAATTAAGTTATTCTACTAGTAAGACGAAATACGTGCAAGAAATATTGTGCAATGGATAACAAACAAACAGAAAGGTCAAAGTTTACCATTTTTCGCAGTAGATGATGCACAAGAAAATCGATTTTAGATCATTGCGAAACACTGCGATGAATGTTAAGTGTAAAAATATTGCAATTGATTTTAATTAAAATAAATTTTTGATTCAATAATAGTTGAAATTTGAAAAAAAAAAATTTAATAATAAACAGTTTATTCTAAAAATTGAAAACCGAAAGATCAATATGAATGTTTATTTTTGATTCCAAACACTGGTAAACAATTTTTAAAAATTTATTTTTCAAATCTAGCTAATTGTTTATGTTTGATTCTAGGCACCAACAAAAAAAAAAAAATTTTTTAAATTTATTTTTCGAATCTAGCTAATTGTTTATTTTTGATTATAAGCTCTGGCAAAAACAATTTTTTAAATTTATTTTTCAAATCTAGCTGTTTATTTTTTATTCTAAACACAAAACAATTTTTTTTAAATTTATTCTTCAAATTTAACTAATTATTAATATTTTTTCCATAAATATGCAGTATTCTAAAAAGAATGAAATCATTTGAAAAAACGGTTTCTAAATCACCCCCATGGAATAAAAAGAACTTTCAGAATTTTTTTTAACAATTCTTCTAGAACAATAAATTCCACAATAGTTACAACATTTTAAAGCAGCATTTAGAATATTAATAAAAACCTTTCAGTAGAACTAAAGATCTGAAAGTCTATGAAAGAATTAGGACCGATTTCCCATTTCCAATGCGTTTTAAAACGTCGTATTTCTCTAATAAATAATCTTGAATTTAGTAGAAAAAAAAATTATATTTTGACTAGACTTTGTTGACAGCATAATTTATATTAAAATTTAATAACATACAATTGATAAAAACATTAGCCTACTTTTGAACAGATTCCTCCTTTTATTGTTTTCTGCATTTTCACCTGTCATTTCGTCATTGAATAGAAGATTGAGCAAGGAGCTATTTTTGACTTGGAACAGTTATTGAGGAAATATCTTTGTGTGTAGAAAGAAACGCATATTTTCCTTGCTAAAAATATTTTTAAAATAATTTCACGCTTCGAAAATCTTTTAATATTGAACATTTGAATTATATCGGAACAACAGATTTTATCTTTATTTTTCATAGAAAATAAAAAAATAAATAAATAAAAAATATAATCAGATGGGAAAATATAAAGGTTACTGATAAAATTTAGAATTTAATGTAAGAACAAAACGCATAAAAAGCAATCTAAAAAAAAAATAAAATTATAAAAGAATTATAGAACGATTTTCTTTCTTGAAAAATTGAATTCGTAGTTTGAAATAAAATTATCTTTGCTTTCACCAGACAACCAATTAACAATTCTACATTAATTCTTCCTTTGAATTAATTTTTTTTCTGAATTAATTTTAATTTTGAATTATTTTTTAATTTTTTTAAAGTTATTTAATAATTACTCTATTATTTTGTAAATAAATATGTATTTTGTAAATAAATTTGCTTTCACCAGACGATCTTTGAGAACAATTTTATATTATTTAATTATATAATTATTAGCACGTGAAAGAAATTTAAATAAGTCAATAAGAAAAACTTGTGAAAGAAATTAAATAAACCAATAAGAATAGCTTGTGAAAGAAATTTAAATCAACCAACAACCAATGAAAGAAATTTAAATAAACCAATAAGAATTTTTGAAAGAAATTTAAATAAACCAATAAGAATAGAAAGAAATAAATAAAATAAGAATAGTTTTTGAAAGAAATTTTAAAGAGATAAATAAAGCAGTAAGAAAATGATCACGGAAACGAAAACTAACGATGGAGAAGGGAAAATGAGATCAAGGAAATAAAAAAAACCGCTATCCAAAAAACAAAACCCATAATTTCATGGGTGATAAATGTTAACATAAAAGTATCAATTGTGATAAGAAAGCTAAAGTTATTATTAAATTTAGAACTAGAAACGGTTTAAATTTATCTCCATTTCAATATTCTGTATTAAAAAAATGTTAAAGAATAATTTTATTTCTTTTTTAGTGAGCAATAATAAAATAAGTTTAATAAATAGAAAATTCTTTTTTTCAAATAAAAGAACTTTTTAAACTTTTGGAAATTTTTACTTTGTCAAAGAAATTAATTTTTCTTCTGGCTAAAATTAAACGATGAAAAGATTGATTTTGTTTAAACATATGAATATGTATTCCTTAAAAATAACTTAAATATATAAAACATTTAAGATTAAACTATTAAAAAATATATTATTATACATTTAAAAAGTTTCATGATCAAATCAGGGAGAGAGAGAACATTGTTTTACAAAAGTTTGAATAGAATAAACCACTACTTTTAATTTTCTTAGTAGGGCATGTAAAAATAAATTCTTCATTGATTTCATTCTTACTTTCAGATTTGAGTGCTATTATTCATACAATTAACTCTATTTTTAGGTCAATTCCCGCAAAAATTAAAGTTTTTTTTAATGCTCGTATCACGATTTTTTTCATTCTAAAAGGAAATTATCTTAAGATAATGGAAAAATTCTGTCACACCTTGATAACTTGAAAAATCAAAGATTATGAAATTCTATGTTAATACATGGCCTGACAAATATACGTGTATGACTAATCATTTCCTGCATATTGAAGATATTTCTTCCCCAACTATAATATTTACTTAAACGATAAAAGAAACAGAAAACAATGACTCATTTTTATCGGTCATTTATAATTAGAAGGTGTTTGTAAGGAAGGAAGAAAAAAGTTGAGATAAAATTATTCTACGTATAAGTTTGAACACTTAATCTACTGATTACAGTGTTTATGTATTTCATTTTTATCGCAATCATTTTTATTATGTATTTATGGATTAACTTGCATCCTATAATAATAAATAAAAAGCAGTATTTTGCTCGAAATGAGAATTTTATTTTTTGACGAAATAATTATCTATTATTTATATTTTCGTCCATCATTAAATGGAATATATCATTAGATAATATTAACAATATTTTATTCGAAAATATATAGAGTGAGTGATCCTATAATTAAAGTCAGTTTGAACTGAAGAATTGAAGAAGGGGAAAACAGTACTGCATCAACAAAATATTCAAGTTGATCATAACAACAGTGTCATAACTGTTGATGATTTGAAAGTCATTTTTTCCGTCAAAAACCGAAACAATCAAGCGCATTGAAACTACAGTTGGTTTAATGTGCAACTCATGCCCAATACGTTGTAATTTCGATTGACTGGCAGCCGAATTCAATTTCTTTATACCGTTTAAATCGCCATCTATTAATACACTTTGGAACTTTTTGATTACCGTTTCCCCCGTTTTCAAATATTTTCTGTTCAAATTTGAACTCATTGTGACGAGAGTTTCTTTTTTAAAGCATTTTGAAAGTGGACCTTTAATTATAATCACTCTCTATATGATCAAGCAAATATAAAACAATATGTAAATACATAGACTTTTTCAAAGAAAAGCTAAAAGAACCATAAAAGTTATCCAATAAAAGATTTCAAAATAAAATTGAAGATTTTAAAATGAATGAAAAAAAAAAAAAAACAACTGTTAAGACTATTTAGATTTTTTCATGTGAGAAATTTTTTCATTTTTTCCTTTTTAAAGAAGTTCTGAAAAAAACTAAAAAATTCTTCGGTTATTAAAACTAGCACCAACAACTTTTTAATCAAAACGATTAATTGATTAAAATATTTGGCAAGTATCAGAATCTAAATAAAATAGAATTTAAAATGATTTTCTCAGTGACTCAGGTTTTTGTAAGAAGTTTTCCAAAGTAACAAACCTTCAGATCATTGATTTTATAATTGAGATTAATGAACTCTTAAAAAAAAATTTTAATTTATGAAAAAAATTTTCACACTTTGACTTTATTGCTTCTAAATTTAAACTAGCTAGAAGTTAAACAACTCAACTCAATTTAATAATGTATATGTTATTATTCTTTGTTCTGGTTCACAGGAAAATAATTAACTTCACATTTAATTAATTAAATGAAACTGAACATTAATGAAACTTTCAACTTTAATTAATAATAATAATAATGTTAAATTAATAGCAATTATTAACTTCCTATTTTAATTTTTTTTAACATTCTAACTACATTCTTTAATTGTAAATAAAACCACTTTATGATTATGATTATGAATGAAGTGATATATGGGGATGTGAAGCAACAAGGACTATAATCCCCTAATCACTACATATATGAACAGTTACTTTTTCCTTATTTTTAATATGTCACTCTCCACAACGCTCTACGATCGTGTTAGACCGGGACCTACGGTTTAAAGTGGATTCCGAACCACTACAAACATCCATGGCACCGCCGGTAAAACCACTTTATTCTCATGGTGAAATTAAATTTTAGACATTTCAATTTCATAGTTTAAATATCCAACTTTTTATTTGTTTATATAAGAAAACTATGCATTTTAATAACAGTATTTAATGATAAATAACCATACTGAAAATCTTCTTCGTGAATTAATTAAATTCACCCATTTTTCGATTTATGCAAATATAGGTAAAAAAAAAATCATTGTTCTAAAATGACAGGTTATGATAGTTCTAATTTCAAATTAAAGATAGTTTGAACCGTTGATTTTTTTTTCATGCATTCGTCTTTATGGTGAATTTATCATTATCAGAGGCCCAACAGCATCATGGTGGGCCGAGACCGTTATTACGAAACATGCGGGGTTTTTTTTTTTTACGGGTTGGGTTGTCAGCCCTACATCCAACTCTCTACAGTCATATTAGACCTGGTCTGATAGCTGAGTGGCTGGTGCTCTGGCGCTCGGTGACACAGGTTTCGGATTTGAGTCCATGGATGATTGTGGTGGTTCAGAATTCCCTTTAAGCTGAAGGTTCCGGTCTCGTATGGCAGTAGAGCGTCACAGAGCCTAGTCAGACTTCTCACCCACATCATTCCCAAGCTGTATACGGGCAACTCAGCTCTAGGTACAATGATGTGGTGTGGTGTAGGGTAGTAGTAGTAGTCATATTAGACAGGGACCTACGGTTTAAAGTGGATTCAGAACAGCTACTAAATATCCACAGCATCGACGGGACTCGAACCCGAAACCTGTGGGAAGCGCCTGAGCGCTAGTCACTCCGTCATAAGGCCCGTTATGGTGACTTCACCCTTTAGAATTCTCCCACTTTCTCTATTTATATAAAAAAAAGTATTACTCAAAAAGACAAACCATTTATTATTGTAGGCACTCAAAATAGTTCTCCATCTACAAACAACCTTTTTATTTTAATATTTTTTATTTCTTCATGCTTATAAAAATACATCGTGAGATAACAAAAACACGTTAAAATGATAAAAATAACAGTCATAATAGTTTTACTGAGAGGAAATGGGATTTGAAAGTTACTCTTAAAAACCTCAGGGGAAATTTATAAAGTGGATTACATTTTGACATTGCTTTTGATTTAAATCCTTTTAAATTCCTTAAGTCCTAAAGTCTTTAAAATAAAAGGAAAAAATAAGATTTTATTTATCATACACTTAAATACACTATTTTAATTTCAAAAATAAGTCAACTACTTTTAATTTTTTAAAAAAAGTCTTTTAGAAAATTAGTGATCCCATATCTTACTTTTTCAAAGAAAAGAAAAAAAATATCAAACGAGTAATTTCTAAATTAGAGTGCTTTTTTTTTAGTGAAATTATATTTCAAAATTGGGTTCAATTTTTCGGATATTGTATTTCAAAAGCAATAAATGATTTTGAAATTCAACATTAAAAGCCATTCAAAATTTATTTAAAACTATATTAAAGTGTAATTGTGAAAGAAAAAAATATTTTGTGAATAAATCACTTTTAAATTTATTATAATTAAAAATACAAAAATGTTAAAAATACTGATTTCATGGGTACATAGTTAATATAACATTAACATTATTAGACATGACATATCTTTATTGGAAATATATTTTGCAGAATTTATACTGTGCGATCTCTTTCAATGCTGATTTTGTTTAATATGGACAAAAAAAATATCTACCAAAATACATAAGAATAAAAACAATAAAAAGTAAGAAATTTAAAGATTTTTTGGCCACAAGTTATTCTGAATGTTCAAATGCATCATTGTATTCTAGCGAACAGAGAGGTGTGGCTGATGGGCTTGCGCCCCTTCTTTCCCCCCAAACCCAAAGTGAAAAGTGTTCAAAATTATGGTCACAAGCCCCTTGGGGCCCAAAGACTTAAGTAAATATTTAATATTTTCAATGGAATTAATGTCTTTCAATTTTATTAACTCTTTTGAATTTATTGGTTTGAGCCGGAGCTTTTTCACGTGGTTTAGTTTTTGGCATAAATATTCATCGAAATAGTGATTCGGTTTATTTTGTCGCTCTAACGCCATTTTTTGCACACTTTAGGCTAATTAGACCAGTTTAACGTGGGTTCCGAATCACTAGCAAAACATCCATCACATCCGGGATTCGAACCTGAAGGACCTTCCAGAGGAAATCGAAATTCCCATCAAGCCACCTCCCTAGTGAATGAGTTTGTGTTTGGTTTGTCGCTCTACGGTCATTTTTTACACACGCCAGGCTAATCAGACAGAGGCTTACAGTTTAATGGGGAATCAAACCATCAACAAGCATCCATGCCACAATCAGGATTCGAAAGCCTGTGGTACCATAGGGCTAGAGTGCTAGCCAATTAGCCATTAGGCCGTCCTTCCTCCTAAATAATTGGTTTGGTTTGCGGCTCAACGGTCATTTTGTGCAACTTTAGGTTAATTAGATTGGAGCATACAGTTTAATGTGAAATCTAAACCACTCACAAACATCCATACCACAACCAGGATTCGAACCTGAAGACTGTAGTGCCAAAGCCAGAGTGCTGCCAATTTGGCCATCAAGTCGACCTCAAATCGTGGATGACTTATAAATACCATATCTGGGTTTTATTTGTTCAAACTGCATTACTGACAAAGTGGGTTCAGTGTGGCATCTTATTGAATAACGCTGCTTCTGTTATCTATTATTCCAGTGCTGGATGTTTCCAGGTTAAAGTGTTAGGCATTTGAAAAACAATTATCACTTAAAATACTCGCTAACGGCTGTCAAATAAATAGCCGTCTCTAATTTCAAATTCTTACAGACGTAATTGTTTATCCTTCTCAGGAAATCGAAAGTTCCCATGAGTCATGCGCAAAATTCCCGAAGATGAATATGTTGATACGGAGTGTGAATACTACAGGAAACTGAAGAATAGCTTCCCTTCGCCCGAGCGAATTTGCTCGGCTTTGCTAATGACGCAATTTCTCTTCCGCCTTAAATCACATGCATCAGCTTTCAAAGGAGAAATCTTTTGTTTTGTGGCAGGTGAAGGAAATGTTTACGTTTCCTCCAAATAAAAGAGGTGAAATAGATTCAGATTTACTGATACGAGAATTTTTATTGAATTTATTAAATCTAACATGTGCTAGAATTTTTAACGTTATTGTTGATGTTATTTTCAATAGATACATATCTTATTCATAATAGATTTTAAACAAAATTATTTTTATCAAGATTATTAAATTTTTATATCTAGATTTCAATAATCAAATAATGTTTTTAAAATATTTCTTTTCTGAATTTTAAAGTCAAATGATAATTCTGAATTAAATATTATTGCACGTTATTTTCAGGCGTTACTGTTGCACGTTATTTTCAGACTTTATTTTTGACATTTTGAGACGTAATTTTTGACATTTTGAGATGTTATTTTTGACATTTTGAGATGTTATTTTTGACATTTTGAGATGTTATTTTTGACATTTTCAGACGTTATTTTTCACATTTTCAGACGTTAATTAATTTCAGACGTTATTATCGACTTTTAAGAAATTACGACTTTTTGACATGAATGAAAATCCTAACAATAAAAAAATTAAATTTTTAGTAATTAATTTAATAAATACGAAATATTTTTAATGCATTACGGTGATAATATTTATAATTATATTTTAATCCCCATATGCCAAAAATATTTATTAAACTTTATTTCCCTAAGTATATTTATTTATGCTTTTGAAATTAATTTCTTTCACAGCGTCAGTTTTTAAATAAACATTTTTTAAATTTAACTTTTTAAGCAAGATTTTTCAAAATTCTCACCAATTTTATTTTTGCTATTTTAATGATTAAGATCGAATAAATTTAACGTACAATCGAATGAAAGTAATATAACAATAGAATAAAAATAATATGCAATCGAATAAAAATAACTTCACTAAAAATCTATTATGAATATCAATATAATTAAATTTTTATACCTAGATTTCAATAATCAAATAATGTTTTAAAATATTTTTCCTGTATTTTAGAGTCAAATGATACTTTTGAATTAAATATTTAAAACATATTGCTTTTATTTATCGAATTAGAACTATTTAGAAAGCAGTTTTGATTGTTCCTAAATAAAGATTTTAGGATATATTTTTTTAAATTTTTAAGAAAAAAATTTATTGTGTTTATGAAAATGTAACACATTTGATCCAGCATTTTTAAATTTCATTTAAAAGTTATTAGAAAAAAAAAACAAAATTATTACTATTATGTAATGATTGGATTTAATTCGATTTAAATATTAGTGATTGATTTACCGATTATCATTTAAATATTAATTATCGATTTACCGATTATCACTCAAATATAATTATCGATTTAATATTTAGGTGCAATTCAGTGAATATTTTTTTATTTTTTGAAAATAAATATTGTATACAGATGACTTTGTTTTGTTGGCAAAAAAAAAAAAAAGCAATACATTTTACCTTTAGCATTTCTGTCAATAAAACAAAATGGAAAATATTGAAAAAAGAAAAAATTTTCCCCTAGTTTTATACGAAAATTCCTATAATTAAGCTAACTAGCAATGTGATTAAAATATATATGATACATTAAAAAAATATTCTCATTTCTGTATATGATGATTAAGAAAGAAGTGTTCTTGGTTTCTTAGAAATACAAGAATTGATGTGTACAAATAAAATTTCAATTTGGAAAACTTTCGCTTCATAAAAAATGTTAATTTAGTTTCACTTACAGGCATTTCAATTATTAAGGAACTTTTCAGATTAAAAAAACTGTATCAAAATTTTGAGGATATTTAAAATCTATAAATACAGCCAACTATATGAAGTTATGGAATAAAAATTGTTTTAACCAATAACCAAGAAAAACAGTTTTCGAAAGATAAAAATATTGTAATCATCTGATCGTGAACTACAGTTTAAAAATTTCGAATTTAAAATTATAAAAAATAAAATTGATTAAAATAAAATATATATTTTTAACAAAATACATTGCGAATTTAATGCTAAGTTAATAATCTGATTTAACATAGAAATTCTATGGATCAAATTTTATAATGCTAAAAAAAAAAGGATACTTAATCTAATTGCTTTTCAATAAGTGTATTTTTTATTGAAAGAAAAATTTGATTTTTTGAATCCCTAAATACAGAAGGGGTGCGGGAATTATTTCAGCTTCCCTACCCTTTAAAAATGGAACCATCTATGCTATGCATTTAATCATGATTGATCTTCAAATTCTATAAACGATAATGACTATTTTTATTCCAGCTTTATAATCAATAGAAACATATTGTTTTCAAAATTATTATGCATTATTATATTTCCTTATTATGTATATTAATTATGATCGATAATTCAATTTAAAAGCATTACCATAAAAAAATATAGACTATTTTAAAAATATTCAAGCGTTATAAATGATTTATTTTAAATTTTAGTAAATAAAATTAATCAAAAATTATTGTAAGGAATAACTGATCCGTAAAATCGCCAGTAAGAATTCATAAGAATATTTATAACACGATTGTTTTCGAATATTAAAAAAAAATGAATTAAGAAAAAAATAAGAACAAAAGAACTAAGAACAAAATTATTTTAAAATGTTTACATCAAAAATACGTCAGAGTATTTAAAATACTTAAGAAAAAAACCAAACATAATTTTCTTTATTTTTTTAAAAATCATTTAAAACAACACCATGATGTATTTTTAAAACTACAAAAGCAAAACATATTTAGATTTTTCCAAATAAAAAATATTTAGAATTCTCTAGATTGAAAACTTCAAATCATACATACCATTTAAAATAAAACGAACATTTTTATTAGCGAAAAACTAATTAAATTCTTAAAAATAAAACTTATAAACAAATGACAGCTGTTTATATAAGAAATAATAACAACTCGATGTTCGAATTTTTAATTTTTCGAATTACTTCTATATTTAATTATTTTTTTCGAAAACGTAATCGGACAACAACAAATATCAAACGATAATAAACAATTAATTAAAAATTGTTTTATTTAATCAGAATTCGAAAGAAATATACAACTTACCTTAAATTGTATGGGATTATTGACTAAATTTATTCCAGTCATCGTGGATTTGTTGCGCTTAGTGGATTCCCTCCGATCACAATACATCTTCTGATTATTAATCCCCATGCTGCTGGCAGAACAGGTGCTACCGAACGCTGTGGTGTTTTCCTTTCGAATTAGCGAATTTCCTCGTGTTAGCCATTTACTCAACCGTCGACCTTGCGCGCAAAGGATTTTGGGAAAATGGAGAGTCACGAGAGGTAGCATTATCGTTTGGCGCTGAAAAATCGGCATTTCGAATTCCAAATTGATGGATTTTCTCTCAAATTTACGATGTTCTTAAAATATCTCGTAAACACAAATTTTCCCAAATAAATTAATGGAATAAAAAGAGTTCCGTGTTGTTTTTTTCCATTCTAAATTCCTTTCCCGTTCATTTGCCGGACATACTAGGACATTTAGGATTCAGCAGCCATACTGTCCAGGACCGGAAGACTATAACCGCTCGGCTGAAAGGACGTCTCAGACAAATCAATAAAGCTGTGGAGGCTGAGACAGAACCTTTGGAAACCAGCGCCACCGTTTGGTATTTTAAAAATAACCGAGGGGGATTTGGTCCGGGAACAGAGAACATTTTGGCCGGACTCCAACACGAGATATGAAACGAAGAAATAAAAAGAATTACTGTACATCATATTACATAATGACACAGCTAGATTCAAGTCAATGGGTAAAAGAATCGGAAGTTAAATAATCCGCGTACAAATTTCTGCGGTATTTCATCTGGAGAAAGATTTATAATATTCTTCAAAGAGCTATTGTCTTTAGAAAACAAAACAAACAATGGCTTATAATACTACTTGTAAGTGGAAAAAAACGAATCCTTGAGTGCAATAAAATTTTAACGTATTTTTTTCTCGTTTTATTACAGTATTATATAAACGATAATGCTACTAAATTTGTACCTTTTAATAAATAAATATTTACTAAATTGATTATACTTTGCCATTATTTATATTATTTTTTCCCTATTATAAGTAAGGATAACATATTATACAATAATATTAAAGTTTTTATATCCAAGTTCAGATTATTTACTTTTTGTTTTTATGTTATACTCAAAGAATCAACTATTTTTTAAGAATTTCTGCAAAAAAAACAAAAAACAAAACTGAAATCTGGTCGTCAAATTTCAAATTATCATGTGTGAGCATTCAAGGACGGATGAATAAACTCAGGAATATATCAATGTTTAATAATGCAAGATATATATGAAGCAATTGATTGGAATACTACAAGAATGGCCAAATTCAATAGCCACATAAATATAGCAATGTTGAATTGATCAAGAACTTCATGAAGAATGAATTGTTCAAGAATCTCTAAAAGAATATACAAAAATAAGATAAATGTGGTCGTTAATTAAGAATGAAGTATTCCAAATTCTACACGAATCATTATCACATTTAATAGCCAAGAGAATATATCAAAGTTTGAAAATTCTAGACATGAATGAAGTATTCTAAATACAATAATAAGCAAGCTCAATAGGCACCGGAAAATGCCAAAAGTGATAAATATGAAACTTCAAAAGAGTTATTGATCAAAGCATTACTAGTGCTTATAGTCATTGGAAATACAGATGGTTAAAATCCCAACCCAAAACATGAAAAGTGATTCAAAACCATACTACAAAAACACTTCAAACAAAAAGCCAAATTCTCCATAAAATTTCTTAAGACTAACGTTATAAAATTCCTTAAGACTAAGTTACTCATAAATCATTTCGAGTTAAGGGGCTTAAAATACCATTTGGCGCCAAAATTTGCAATGGAGTATTATTTGCTTAACCCTCATTTTCGGATAACGTCACGGACCCTAACCAGGGACAACATCATGTTCACACATGATAATAATGTACAGTTTCTTCACATTATTCAATATTACGATGCTCTAAAATATCGTATGAACAAAAAATTGCCCAAATACATTAACGGAATAAAAAAGAGTACCTTGTTATTTTATACATGTGAAGTTCCAAAAATTATTTTATTTGTCGAAATAGATTAAGATCTTGTCCATATTAAAAAAAAAAAAAAAAGATCAGTATAAAAAATTATCACAATCCAATTTAATGTCAAACGTTGTTTAATTCTAAGAAAAATTAAAATTAAGTAATTCAATTTAATTTAATTAATTTAAATTCAAATTAATTAATTATGTTAATTCATTAATTCATTAATTAAAATTGAAAAAAAAAATTAAAAAATTCTGCTGCAATTTTTTTAAAGTTTAATTATATAAAAGACTGTTTGTATACAAGTTACAAAAAAGGCTCGAAATAAAATTTTAAAGTTATATGCTAAACATTTTATTTTTTATACTATTATGTAAGAACAGCATTATACTCAATATAGCACAGGATAATCAATTTATTTTAATTCTTTAATCAAAATTTTCTGATAAAATAACACAATCTTTTAGAATATATCTCAAACTTGTAAATACGTAATTTTCTTATTTACGACAATTTCAGATAATTCACAATTTTAGGTAATTCATAATTTCAGGTAATAAACAATTCTAGGTAATTCACAATTTCAGATAATTCACAATTCTAGGTGATTCACAATTTCAGGTGATTCACAATTCTAGGTGATTCACAATTCAAGGAAATTCACAATCCTATAGGTAATTCATTCAAGAAAATTCAAAGTAATTCACAATTCAAGGTATTCGTACAAATTTATAATAAACGATGCTTCTTTATATAATTCAGAAATTAAAATAATAAATAATAATAAAAAAATTGTTTTTCTTTTTTTATGTACTTTTTACAATTTATATAGTTAAATAGATACCACAAAAATTTAAAAGTTGATATTACTTTATTTTCATATGTAAGATTTTTTTTTAATTCTAAAAGAAAATCGTTTCCTCATAGAAATATTTGTAGTTTATATAAATTTAAAACTAAAAATAAATTTTCAAAAAAAATATTAAATTGTGGACATTGATACAAATTATAGTATAGAATAAATTTAGTAATGCCCGTTTCTAATTTTATTAAAATTATCCAAGTATATTTAAAAACAGTTTTTAAATAAATGTTTCACATTTACTAAGCAGAATTATAGGCTGCAATTTTTTTTTATTTCTCTTAAACTATTTGTTATTCTGAAACGGTTACGCCATTTTCCGTTTTTGAATAGATTCCGAGAAAGTTTTTGAGGTCACGATTTTTTTTATTCCGTTTGCAAGTGAAAATGAGGATAGGATTTCTTTTTTTTTATTAACGTCACATTCCTGTTATCAATGGAGCTATTATTATTATCGTGCAAAATAATTTAATGAAATTCAAAGTGTTCTAAATTGTAATTAATAACATAAGACAAAAATGGCCAACTGGTTTCTACTTAAGATTCGTTTTTTGGGTATGAATAAATAGAAATATTGAGTAACATAAAAAAAATGTTCTCCAATAAGAACAGAATATAATAAATGTGTGGTTTTTTTTTTTTTTTTTTGGGTTTTTTTTTTTTTTTTTTTTGGGAATTTAATGAAATTGCGAATTTTTTGGCAAAGAATGCCAGAAATCTGGAACAAACTGCCATTCCTACATTCCTTGCAGCTGCAAATGCCTTGGCCAAATCTAAACTTATAAAATGTAAAAATAGGTTATAATATTAATTTAACTTTTATTTCTTTTCTGTAACTATAATATTTCAAATATCAATCATAGAATAATTAGGGTAATGAATTGTTCTAAATGAAAATTTCGGTTATTTTGTATATAATTTAACAATCCAACACATTCTTACTTCACCAAAAGAAACAGTGACCATCATAGCTTAATCACATCTCCTCAATTCTAAATCTTCAGTAAATGTCTGATCTTGGATTATTTTTCAGATTCTGGTTTATCTAAGATCATTTTTTGCACACTTTTGCAACCGGGTTAATTAGATAGGGATCTACAGTTTAACGTGGATTCCGAACCACTAAAAGATATCCATGCCACTACCCCGATTCGAACCTGAAGCCTGTGGTACCAACAGCCAGAACGATAGTCAATTGGCCATCAGGCCGACTTCAGATTCTGAGAATGTCTACAGTTGTTATGTACTCGAAATCCAAGTTAGTAAATCAATCCAAAAATAAAAACTTGTTAGTTTATTAAATTTTATGGGGAATTTTTTAAAAAAACATTCCGCAACAACGGAGTTTGGCAGCATTATATCAAGTGATAAATTATACAGAATGAACAATTTGACTTTCGAGGCTGTCATGGCGCAAATTATCTACTTCTCCATGTTGTAATCACTACAATGGAAACGATAATCAAAACCGTTATAGTATCAAATGTGTGTTTCTATATGTTGAAAGACATTCAATATATAACTTCATCACTAATATGACTTTTCACATTATCTTATTGCTATTTTGAAAGAATTTCGATCTTACAGACAATTTAGAGTCAGATTACATGATACACTTTATGGATACAAAAGCATACACGTAGATAGCGTGTGTCTAGGCCACATTATTTATAACATTTTCACTTGTGATTTTCTCGCAATTCTGAAGTAAATGTTTATCTTTTTGCGATGACTCAGCAGTAATGGCTCAAGGATATCATCTGTGTTATTTTTTAAGACTCTCCAATGCTTTTGGGGTCTAATGGAAGAGTGGATCAACCTCCGGAGAATAGAAATTAATACAAATTAAACTAAAGCAATTCTATTTAGGAGAAAAACATGAAACCATTTGGGTACCATGTGACATTACGGGAATCTACATAGCAATGTAATATCAAAACAATGCATCTGGAATCTTTCTCCATAATAAATTAACTTTTAGTAAATACATCAAGCACCTAATTGCAAATTTTAGGGAAAAAATGCACCACTGCATACTTCTTCAAGGACTAGACACCCTATCCCGACCCCTATCCTTTTCATTGTAGGCGGCATGGTAGCCATTGGCTAGTACTCTGGTGCATTTTTCATCAAAAAGGATTTTAAAGTACTGATCATACTATTCTTAGAGGCCTGAAGGCCGCTCTGGCACTCGGTGCCATAGGTTTCGATTCGAGGGCCAACAATGCCATGGATGTTTGCAGTCGTTCGGAATCCACTTTAAACCGTGGGTCCTGGTATAATATGAATATAGAGCCTTGGGAGTAGGGGCTGACAACCCTACCCCCGTAAAAGAAAACGTCTCCTGTCTAAAAATTTGCCAATAAACAGATGCTGTTGCACCAATGAAGTATGAAGAATTAGTATGGCGTCAATGGCATATTAATCTTAATCCTGATACTCCAGAGGCAAATCCTTTGAAGATTACACCAAATTTTTTTAATTATTTATTAAATTATTATTATTATTGATTTTATTATTAATGATTAAATTATTGTGTATTACTCAGATCGTTTCGCTTTAACTCCGAAGGTTACGATTGCGGATTATATGCAGGAAATTACAGTATTTGTTTTTGCAGAAGCAAGGAAGTGCAATAATTTTCACTTCGTTTTTTAAAACTTTATCTTACTAGAATATTGTAGCGTAGGGTTTTTTCCCCATGACTACTATCATGTTGAACCATTAATAAAAAGGAAAAACCGCAAATCGTAAGGAAATTCTTTTTAGACATGACGATGCTAAAGGTAACTTATAACGAATTTTATCACAAAATTATAAAGTTGACGTTATATTTATTTATGTATAAAATTAGATAATTATAACATCAATTTTCTAAGTATGTATATATTTTTACATTTATTTTTATAGCTACTCTATTTCTGATTTTCTCATTAAATTAGTAAATTGACAACTATTTTCTCTTCTAAAAAGTGATGACTGTTATAAAGTTTGAAAGTTGGTTAGACTATTGTAAAAATCAAAAGAAAATGATGCTGTCAAATGTATCATTAATATTTTGGCCATAAGCAAGGGCTGAACCTCTGTTACTCATTTAGCACTACCCAGGGGACGTGTAGCTTGAAGATATGCTATGGACACAAGAAACACTACCCCCACAACGCTCTACGATCCTGTTATACGGGACCTACGGTTTAAAGTGGATTCGAACAACTACAAACATCCATGCCCCCGCCGGAACTCGAACCCGAAACCTGTTGTACCCAGCGCTAGCCGCTTGCCCCTCCAGCTCGAGTGTTGGGTATGTAGTGGTTCGGAATCCACTATAAACCGTAGGTCCCGATCTAATATGATTGTAGAGCGTTGTGGGGTTAGTGTTATTGACGTCCATAGCATATCTCCAAGCTACACGTATCACCTGGGTAGTGATAAATGTGTAACAGCGGCGTTAGCCCTTGGTTCTGGCATAAATATTATCCATCTCTGTATTGCCAGCTGCATTAGAACAACAACAACAATTCACCATTAATAGAAAATAAGAATTGTTGAGCCGTGAGTTGATTTTTCTGAAAGTTATTCAGAGTTAGAAAAAAATATTATTTAATATGAAGATATTGACTTTCTAGTAGTCATATTCATAACAGGGAAATGCTTAAAACATCTTTATTTTTAATACTTTCCACAAGTGTTGTCAAAGCATTTGGAAAAGTCTAGACTTTTACGAGAATATGGTCTAGCATTCTTTTGGAAAGAATTTATGTTCAATGTAGTCTTAATGAAAAAATTACTATTGATATTTGCGATAAAAAAATTCATTTCCTCGAAAGTAAATATATTGTAAGAAAGTATGTAGAAGATCATTTGAAAAAAAATGAGATTTATATAGCTTTCTGTTTTAGGATATTTAAATGTGTGGGGCCTGATGGCCGAGTGACTAGCGCTCTGGTGTTGGGTGCAATAGGTTTCGGGTTCGTGTCCCGGATGTGCCATAGATGTTTGTAGTGGTTCGGAATCCACTTTAAACCGTAATTCCCGGTCTCATATCGTAGTAGAGCGTTGTGTGGATAGTGTTACTCGCGTCCGTAATACATATTCAAGCTACACGTGCCCCTGTGTAGTGCTAAATGGGTAACAGCGTTCATCGGTGCAGCTACACGACATGTCTTCTTCAAGGCTATTTTGTATTGGGCTTCTCACAGGGAAATGGTCAATACGACCCAATCCTCGACGTAATAAAAATATTTAAATTTGTTGTATAAATAAGATAGGTTTTTATTACGTTATGAATAAAGTAGTGAAATATTATTTGAAGATTCCAATAAAAAATGGATGAAAAGGATATCGTTCTCTTGTATTTGTGAAAATTGCAACATCGTTCGTGAATTAATCATTAGAGGTACATGAAATTAATCTTCAGCAAGACAAACCAGATCACTCGTTTTGTGCGCCAGCTAATGCTGACTATTAAATAAATCTGAAAAAGATTTGCTGTTGGTCTTTGGAAGAAAAATACTCCGAAAAATATTTGGTGCTGCTAGGCAAAATGATGTCTACAGAATGCAATATACTATAATCGTGAAATTTACAATAAATTCAAAGAACTTTATATCGTAAAAGTTAAAAAAGGGGGATCGTTATATCTGGGACACATTTTCAGATATAACAACTAAAATCCAGGTAAAAAAAATTACTTTTTCAACAATTGAAACACTTAAAAAAAAAAAAGCCTCCCACCAGATGAGTTATTTCAGTCGAAAAGATCTAAAGGGTCTGGGAGACAATAGAGGGCGATCTATTAACTTGAGTGGATGAATAAAAAGTATTTTATGAACGATTGAAAATTTGAACAAGATATATATAGGGAGAGTGTGAGCTAATAGAAGGAATTGAATAACAGAAAAAAATTGATGATATATGCTAAAAATCAGTTTAGCATATATCATCAATTTTACCATTCTATCCTATCAGAGCTTCTAAACCTAGTGACATCGAATAAAATAGATTTGAATATGTTCCTGAGGAAATTGTTGCCAGATTCAAGGCTCTATTATATTGTATTATTTCTACAAAAAGTAATATTAGCTCTCCTTTCCTTGTACCTTACTTAAAAAAATATTAAAAAATCCTTATTAAGTTGGGGAGTTTTGTCTTTTTTTCTTGTGCTTCTTGAGACGATTTATTACAGCTTGTCTTGTAGTGGTACTCGTAAAGGCCGTACTAGCTGCCATACCTTTTCAAGACCCCATTATTGTGCTTAAAAATACTTATTGCAGCTTCTCTTGTAGTGGTACTTAAAGCCGTACTAGCTGTCGTACTCATATCGGAGTCCATTACTGTGTTTTCTCATGATGCATTTTCACATATCTTCAAAGCCTCCTAGAATGAAATTTATAAAAATGCCCTTAACAGTTAACATATTAATAATTACATATAACATTTTGAATATATTCCTCTTTTTTTACTTTTTTGTGTTAAACACCGGTGGACTCACGTACCCCACAAACAGTGCACCTTATGAAGGAGAAGGGGGAGGGGAGAGGGGTAAGTCTTTTCTTTTGCATGTCGAATGGAAAGAAACTCCACCAGGTAGCCTGACTCGATGCGAGGTGCTTTTACCACATTGTCAAAATTGCAATCGAATATCCTAGTTTCATAAAGTACTCACTACAACAATGCAAACAGCGAATTCGGACCTTTGCCCTCTTGCACGCTAGTTTGCGCACGTTATCACTGGGCCACGAATTCGGCTTCCAACTATATTCATGGGAAGTTTTGTGCTGTGTGGACTAATTTCTTGCCATTTTTTTAAAAATCAATTAAATTTTATGGAGGAACCGATTTCTCTAACATCGAGACGTGACATAAAAAAGCAGATGAAGCTTTCATTAATTCAGTAAAGCAACAATTATTAACATTGTCACAGCTGCATTATTACAATTGAAATCCTAAAAACAGTTTAATTAAGAATAATCCCTGTCTATGAAGAAAAATAATAAATTATTTTTTTTTAATTTATTTATTCTGGTCAGTTCTATAGCCATGCTAGTGCTAAAGTTTTGTTTTCTTATACATTTTATTCGTTATATATGTATTTATATATTTTTGAATTTATATTACAATTCATAAAAAGGGCTTTTTTACTTAGGTATTAAATCTCATTCGGCAAAGACAAAGGACGTTTCCTTAATGAGTACTTTTGCAGCTTCAACGCAACTAAAACTCCATGCACTCATTTATAAAAGAAATTAATTAAAGATTAAAATTTCAAATAAAAATTTAACATGAAATAAAAACTAGAGCTACTACACTGAAAAATAGATTTAACTTTTAAATGGGAAACAATTAGGGATCCATTGCACGTGCCATCAAAACAAAATTAAATTTGACAAAAAGAAACAAGTTTTAAAGAAAATTAAAAATTAATAATAAAGAGCAGTGATATGTAGAGGATAATACCATCACACCGTAGTGCACATGTATAAAAAGAAATAATTTAGAAAAAAAAAACAAAAATTTAAGGAATGATTCTGCAGACTAGAAGGAAACGGTGGATTAAGGTTAATGGGATCACAGGTAAAAATTTGCCATGTGCTCATCATAGTGGAGTATGGAGTAGATAAGCTGGCGTAAGCACCATAGGGTGGTCTGTGCGGTTGCTTATCAGCAATTTAGAATAAGAGGAGAAGCTCACATTTATAACGTACCAGAAGGAACAACCCTCAGTTGTTTAATTTTGGGAAACGAGTTGATTTCTTAAAAATAGAATCGTTCTGGGTCTCTTTTGTCTTAGAATCGCTCAACAGAATCAAGCAGATCAGATTTTCCCTGCAAGATTGTAAATTGGCTTTGATTGCAGTAGTTCATTTTGAATCTGAGGGAATAAAAAGTATTTTATTAACGATTGAAGATTTGAACAAGATATATATAGGGAGAGTGAGAGCTAATAGAAGGAATTGAAAAAAAAAGTAACTTGTTTTTTATTTGGTCGAGAGCGTCTTCACAAACTTCCGGCATGTTTCATGCATCATATGAATAATTACATATAAATATAATATGTATTATATTACATTACGTATAAGTATAAGATGTATTACATTGCGTATAAGAGGTATTACATTACATTACGTATAATTTATAGATGTACAATTTCCTCTTACTGCACAAAAGTAGTCAGAGTAGTTTTTAGCTTTGTTGCACATATGATTTTCATATGTCGAGGTACTGTCCATTCAAATTATAATTACAAGTTGCATTTTTATTATTTTATTCAAACAATAACAACACTGGACAACATTTGACAAAACCACAAATCTATAAATACTCATTTTAAAAATGAGATAATTAATTCCAATAAAGGTATTTCCTTTAGCAGTATTCAATTCCAATCTAAGGAATTCCCTGTATGATATGGAAGATACGCGTTATGAATTCCCTTTCGTAGGGATTATGATGTTTGAGTTGCCACAGCACATTCATACAACTTTCAATGACACATATCTTGGATTCAGTTACTTTAAAGCAAAGGCCATTTAAGATTTATTTTTTAATTTTTAATAATTAATAAAACCCCGACAATTCCCCCTCTAGCATCTTGATTATTGGTGCCAGCCGCTTAATAAAAGTTGTCAAAACCACAAATCTATAAATACTCATTTTAAAAATGAGATAATTAATTCCAATAAAAGGTATTTCCTTTAGCAGTATTCAATTCCAATCTAAGGAATTCCCTGATATGGAAGATACGCGTTATGAATTCCCTTTTCGTAGGGATTATGATGTTTGAGTTGCCACAGCACATTCATACAACTTTCAATGACACATATCTTGGATTCAGTTACTTTAAAGTTAAAGGCCATTTAAGATTTATTTTTAATTTTTAATAATTAATAAAACCCCGACAATTCCCCCTCTAGCATCTTGATTATTGGTGCCAGCCGCTTAATAAAAGTTGTCAAACTCGCCATTGGTTCACTTCGTTTTCAAGAATAGGGAATATAACAAAAGTCGCCAGCGGATTCGTATATGTCATTCACTGAGTCACAATTCGAGCATTTACTTCATATTGGCTTTGGATTTCTGATTATTAGCTCTTTAAGATCAATGTTCGGAAGTTTACACGATAAATCTGTAAACCAGAATATATTTCCTATGATGTAAAGGTCGAACCTATCATCCTTGGAAGTATTCGTTGAAAACTGTAGTGATATAATGCACATTGTGTAGTGCAGCAGATCCCCAGTGATTCATCCTGACTAATGTTGAATCTGTTACATATCTACTGCTCTAGTATCTCAGGACTAAGTCAAAGTCCCAAACAATAGAAAAGAGTACATTTCACCAGGAAAGCTCTTGATTGCTTTGAAATTAAAAGTTTTATTATTTTTAGGATGTTTCAAAATATTTTACCCGTACAACATTACTTCAGAAATAATTGCACTTTCGAAACAATTGCAATTAATTATCTGTACAAAATTGCTTTAGAAATAATTGCAATTAATTATCTATATAACATTCCTTTTAGAAAGAATTGCACCTAATTATCTGTATAACATTACTTTAGAAATAATTGTAATTAATTATATGCATATTAATAACTTTAGAAATAATTATATTTATTTATTTTAGCTATGAAAAATAATTGTTTATTACATATCACAAACATTTATTTTGTGCCATTGATACTACATGATACTTAATAATGAAATGCATTTTTAATGAAAATGAATGACTCTTAAATTCCTAGATTATTCAAAATTGAAAAAAAATAGTATTATGCATAGGGTGTTTAGATGTTTGTGTAACGATTTTACCTTTCAATTAATTAAATTTAAATGAGTAATAAGTAATATAAAAAAATTTTTAAGTCAATTCCTATTTTTTTTTTTTTTATATTGCAGAAAGTTCTTTATAAATAATTTTCATTCATTTTTTAAGTTTATCTGGCGCCATCTACTAGAGATATATGCAACTTAAATCTAAAAAAACTCAAATTAATTAATTAAATTTAACTACTGAATTAATATTTGAAAAGACTGTATTAACATCCAGTGTCATCCAATACAATTTCAAAAAAATGTATTTGAACTTGATTGGATGAATAAAAAGTATTTTATGAATGATTGAAAATTTGAGCAAGATATATATAGGCAGAATGTGAGTTAATAGAAAGAATTGAATAATGAAATGCATTTTTAATGAAAATGAATGGCTCTTAAATTTCCGGATTATTCGAAATTGAAAAAAAAAAATAGTATGTATAGGGTGTTTAGATATGTCTGTAACGATTTTATCTTTCAATTAATTAAATGTAAATAAGTAAAAAAGGAAAATCTGAATGGCATCAGTTCGGAATAGGGTTTCATTATCGTCTGTATCGTTAAAATTATTCTTTGCTTTAATATGTCAGTGAAAAATAAACTATATACATCGAAGGTTATTTTTTTCTCTTTACGAAGAGAAATATTTTTATTCGTTTATTTATAAAAATACTCTAAACGCATGGTTTTTAGATGATCATGAATATTAGAACTCATACATTATTATCAATAAAACTAATAAATGTAATCTTTTTTTTTTCCAAGTTTTTTTAAAGCATTATAATTTGAAACGAAAATAAATTTCTCAGTTTATTTTCAATGGATTTTTTAAAACTCTTTTAATACGCTTTTATTAATTTCTCCCTGTATGTTTGTTTGTAACTGACTCTTTGGGCTCGATTTTGCCCCTACTTTAAGCGATCCGATTTAATTTAAACGTTGTAGACTTATCAAGGGCCGACGACACTAAAATATTTTGATAAAATATTTTGATAATATCTCATCATGATTAAGATTGCCAGGATGAGTGATTTTTATTTTAACTTATGAAGAACTAATTAACCCATTTAGAATGAAAGTACCTAAGACATTCAAACCTACGTGGGACAGAGGCACAACGGATAACGCGCCTTACTAGGGATCAGGAGATTCCCTGTTCGGATCCTGGCTGGCTCGACATATTCTCATTGTAAGAACCATAGTTCCAATCCTCCGTACCGGGACAATTTAAATATTATAGTTTAAAAACACTAAAAGTGCTTTTAGAGTTAATCAAACTAAAAAGTAAAAAATACATTATAGTTTAAAAAACACTAAAAAACACGCTTTTAGAGTTAATCAAACTAAAAAGTAAAAAATAATTGTTAACATAAGAATAAAATTAATGTCACTGTTCTAAAAGCGTGGGGTGCTTTGTATGACATTTTTAAACTAACTCTGCATTTCGGAATGAAATTAGTGAAAAATTATAACGATTGATATCGAGCATCCCACTCTTTTAGAACAGTGACATTAATTTTCTCGTCAGTCATTTTATTCTTATGTTAACAATTATTTTTTACTTTTTAGTTTGATTAACTCTAAAAGCGTGTTTTTTAGTTTCTTTTTAAACTATAATTTATTTCAAGTTTTTTTAAAGCGTTTAGAATTTGAAACAATTTCTCAGTTTATTTTGAAGGAATTTTTAAAACTCTTTTTAAGATGACTATAATTTAGACTATAATTTATTTCAAGTTTTTTTTTTTTAAAAGTTAGAATTTGAAACGAAAATAAATTTCTCAGTTTATTTTGAATGAATTTTTAAAACTCTTTTTAAGATTAATTATATTTAATCATTCGCTTGCTTACGCTAAAGTAAAAGATAAGTATGGTTGATTTTTTAGACACATTCCATAATTAATTGGAATACAGTGTTTGCATATTGCAATGACTGTCTTTTGAATAACGACATCCTAAGCCAGGGATGGGCAAACTACGGCCCGCCGGAAGGTTCTATCCGGCCCGCGGATAGAATTTTTAATTTGTCGGTCTGGGGCAAATTAAAAGAAATATATATTTATATATTATATATCCATATCCTTTTCTACTTTGATTAAAAAAATTTCTTCATTTTTTCAAAGGACTGATGATATTTTTACTTTATCTATTTTTGTTCTACAAAACGTAAATCGACGGAAATAGCAAGCCCACACAGCTTTCAATCGGTAAAATGTTAAAAGCGGAAGTTCTTTGTTAGTTATAGCTGTAGATTGGCGCCATAGTTAGATTTTTACCAATAATTATCGAAAGTATGTTTCCCAAATTTAATATCTCAAGCCCAGAAAATCAGTGCTATGTTTGATTCATCTTATATAAGTGAACAAGTGTTTTCAACTATGAACCTTAGAATGAATTATTTCAGAAGTAGACTGATAGATGAGCATTTAGCCTCATTCCTTAGAATCAGTACATCTCACTTCGAACCTCAATATAAGGAACTTTTAAAAATGAAATCGCAATTTCATTCATTTCATTAACATATTTAAATTGTAATACTTGTATATTGTTTTTCTTAAAACTTTAGAAAAATTTATCTTAGCCCGCCAAACTTTTTTTTTTTTTCGGTTTTTGTCCCACGACCAAAACTGTTTGCCCATCCGTGTCCTAAGCCATCCACTGCAGCTTTGAGTTATTTCCCCAGTGAGCCTGGAAGCATAATACTGACATTGTAAACCATCCAGTATTGTTTGTGTATATCTCCCAGTGCATCCTCTGGGCATGCTACTAATATCGTAAAACATTGATTGTAGCTTGGAACCTTAATGTTGTTGCCTTCTTCGAATTCATGCAGTTCGACAGCTGCTTCAACTGGTTTATTAATTTCTATTACAGGTTATTCTGTTACTGGTTTATTAACTTCTGTTCTGACTAACAGCAATAGAAATTTTCTGATGATTTTTAATTATTATTTTACTATTAATCTATGTGATGTTATTATTTAAAAATAAATAATTATAAATGAAACCTAGAAGGAAATGGATTCCTACGCTTACTCCTAAAACATTAAAATATACCAATCGCAGTAATTGTTTCCGTAATAACCATTAATAATAACACTAACTACACTACATAACTACAACTAAATTGTGTAGATACCTTTTGTATAGAAAAAATACAAAAGGAATCTTCACAGTAAAATATCTCAGTAGCTTTCTCATTTCACGAACTATACTAATTAATTAATCAAGTTTGGAGACCTACAGGGGTTTAGTTAAAAATGTATACATACATAAAACAAAGCGTAAAACTTTGATTAATAATAATAAATGTATTTTAATTTTTTTAATATAGGTAAATGAGTGCCTTCAAGAGATAATAACCATTTTTTTTTTCTGTATTTAAAAATGTAAACATTTTTATTATGTTTAAATGTAAATGTAAACGTTTTTATAATTATATTTATAATATATTTATAATTTTATTTGCATTTTTATAAATAAGTATATTTTTTATATATTTATAATTTTATTTGCATTTTTATAAATAAATGTAAACATTTTTATAATTATATTTATAATTTTATTTGCATTTTTTATAACTAAATGTAAACATTTTTATAATTATATTTATAATTTTATTTGCATTTTTATAAATAAATGTAAACATTTTTATAATTATATTTATAATTTTATTTGCATTTTTATAAATAAATGTAAACATTTTTATTATAAAAATGCAAGCATTTAACCATTTTCTTTCTGTATTTTTTTCTTTCCTTTTTTATAGTTTTCTGCGAATATATTCAATTAATGTTATCATCTCCATATAACAAAATTCAATAGACAGAATTTACTATCGTCAGACTATAGTTAAACATACTAATTAAAACAACAACACATTTTTACACTACAGCGTGACTATAATTAAATACGTGATTTTAAAATAAGGTTAATATTAGCAAAGGGTAGATTTGAAAACATGGAACTAAAAATAATAACTGTATAAAAATATAATTTATAACAAACAGTAGAATAGTTGATTTATGCCAAAGGCTGAATGACGAATGTTTAGCCCTCGGGGCCACCGGTTTCGGATTCGAGTCTCGGCGGTGCCTTGGATGTTTGTAATGGTTTGGAATCCACTTTAAGGCGTAAGTTTCGGTCTCTTATGACCTTAAAGCGTCACGGAGCCATGTCAGACTTCTACCTATGGGTGCTCCATCACAACAGAAGCTGCCCCATGTTCCCTTCCACCATGAGTCCATGCGGGTGCGGGGGCTTTTTCTAGATGTTTACCAAGTGAGATAAGAAACAACAACAACGCCAAAAGGAATACGATATATCAATATAAAAATATATTTACATAGATTTCTCTCTCTATCCCCTTTTTGCATGAAAGTCGCGACCACAGAATCTCAAATGTCCATGTGATAGAGTCCAAGTTGTACGTTCATTAAAAACATCTAAGTCAGTCCTTGGAAAAATGGCTGAAACAGCAGACTTAATGGTTCTACTAAAAAAGCACATAATAGTCAAATCACTCACAGTTAGGTGGACTTCTCTGTGTAATCAGCCTGCTAGAGATTATTATTAATAATTACACATGTCCATAAATTAAGGATAATTCAGAATCACACAGAAATTGAACTCTAAAATAAAAATTTCACCTGTAGAATTATCAAACACATCTTGAAGAAGAATATGCAAATTACAGGAAAACCACCAGATGGCGCGGATGGTACGTCACAGTGACGAGAGTGTAAGAGAGGGGTATATAAGGAATGGTGGCAAAGAAGTAAAATTGTTCACAAGCGCTTTGAAAGCCTTTCAGTGCAATAACCGCATAGTTATGGCACAAAGGAAGCATTTGGATGATTTTTTACGTGGTAGAATTATCGGACGACTGGAATGTGAACGTACCCAGCTGGAAGTATCCGAGGAACTTGGAATCGCCCAGAGTGTCATCTTCAGGCTTTGGCAACGATTCCAAAATGATGGTAATGTGAGTAGATGTTACAGCACAGGTCGCCCCCGAGTCACAACGCCGAATGAGGACCAGTATTTAGCAGTTACTGCCAAAAGAAACAGACGAAGCACAGCATCAGACCTGTCTCGTCAGCTCTCTTCAGCTACCGGTACGACAGTTTCAAGGTAGACGGTGTACAGACGCTTAGGGCACATTGGTCTATATGCTCGTGGGCCTTTCAGATGTGTTCCACTTACCGCAACTCACTGTCACCTGCAATTAACCTGGAATAGAGAGCATGCATTGTGGACACCGCAACAATGGTCTGGTGTGATGTTTTCCGACGAGTCCAGATTTAGTTTGCAGTCTTATTCTCGCCGGACTTTCACATGGAGAGCGCCAGGTACCCGTTACCACCAAGAGAACACCATTGAACGACACCGTTACGGTGGTGCAGGATGGCTCGTTTGGGGAGGAATTATTCTTAGTTCCAGAACTGACCTGCATGTTCAGAGTGTAACGATGACAGGCCACATCTATCGGGGATGTCATTCTGGAACAACATGTACGTTTGTTCGAGGGCACCATGGGTGCTGAATTTCTGTTTATGGATGACAACGCCCGTCCTCACCGTGCAAACATTGTAGACGAATGCCTTCAATTAGAGGATATCACCCGTATGGATTGTCTCACCGGACTTGAATCCAATAGAGCATCTGTGGGATATGCTTGGCCGACGAATTGCAGCCCGTCAACCCCCTCCCACCTGTCAACCGGAACTTCCGGAGGGCATTGCTTGATGAATGGTGTAATATTCCCCAAGATCAGATTGATAATTTGATACTCAGCATGCCTAAGTGTTGTAAGGCCTGTATTGCATCGTCCGGGAGACATACTCCATATTAATCATCATACTAACCATGTTATGCTGTTTTTTGTAAATAGGTTCTTTTTTGAAATTTGCTCCAGGGAGTAAAAATCGCAATTTTTATTAATTATGTCAGACATATAGCATCTTTTTTTTTTTGCTCTTTACCTTTTTGTTTAATAAATAGACTTTACAAATAAATCAAATTTGTTTTTCTTCTGTCTCTTTCTTTGCCTGAACTTCATTATCCTTAATTTATGGACATGAGTGTATTTTTAAGACGATTTCAGATCAGATCTTTCGATGTTGAGGTTGTCTAGCCAGGATTCTCACCTTCGTAGAAGGAGGAAGCAGTAAGGGATAATTGTAAGTGGATGGGTCTATGACATATGCATCTTCATTGTCAGCAGGAAGACCCCCCTCTGGACCACCTGTCTTAACAAGTCACTGTGAAGTGGCTCAAGTCTCTGTTTCTCGGAACTACAATGATGATCCATCAAGAGGACAGATCTTCACTCTCACATGCAGGGCGCTGGTCTCACTCCCTCGTAAAAATGATATCCATTGGCCCCTCTATCCGGGCAGCCTGATGACCAATTGGCATGGGCTCTGGTCTTTAGTACCACAGTATTCAAACTCGAATCATAGCGGGGGTCTTGATGTTCGAAATCTATGTTAAACAGTAGGTCCCGGTCTAATAAGTGTGCACGAAATGACCATAGAGAAACAAACCAAACCCAAACCTCCACCACAGTTTTAATTTTTGAACTGAAAAAGCTATTTCTATTGTCTTATGTGTTAATTTATCCAATGAAATGCAAATCTGAAGGAATTTCAGGACCGGCTGATATGTCTAAAGCTAGATTTCAGCAAATAGCAAGACCGTACGTGAAAGGGCACCAGGCCAATCAGAAGCCCCATTTAAGCTAACTTCTGACTGCTGATGCTCAAAGACGTGACAATTACTTTGTTGATACAATTTTTTTAAAACGGATCATATTTTTGGGAGTATTATAAAATAAGGAATTATTGAAAAAAATTTGCCAATGCCTAATATCTTGATAGCCAATTAAAATGATAAGATCAGTAGTCAGCCAATCAGAGTCAAGATAAGATTTCTTGCTAACATCAGAGTCAAGGTCCAAATAACCCTCAACAAGCTTAAAACTTTTCAGTGGACACCAAGGATCTGGAAAGGGAAAACGAGCTGAAGATATCTAAACAATTTATTGACAAAAGTAGTAAAATATGACTTCTAAACTGAGAAAACCTCGATTCATATCCGTTGATGGTTACCATTTCAAGTAAAGATTGTTTTAATCTTTGTAATAACACTTCTATATTGTAGATTTCAATTTTCTATGCAATTCTTGAGCTAATTAATTGTAATGCTTTTAAACTGCAGAAACTTGGTTCAAGCTGTGATATGATTCATAAAAATGTAGTGACCTGATGGCCACGGAGGTGGCAGCGCTCTGGCCATTAGTACCACGGCCATTTTATTCAGGCCAGTTCGAATCCTGGCTGTGGCATGGATGTTTGTTAGTGGCTCAGAAACCACGTTAAATTCTAGGTCTCGGTCTAATCAGCCTAAAGCGTGCAAAAAAATGGCTGTTTGTTTGTGACTAATCCTCAGTGTCCTGCAGTGACGGACGAACAACCCATGAGTAATCTACTCATCGATGGAGGAAAGGGCAGATTCTGTTGTGATGTAGCACCCGTAGGTAGAAGTCTGACTTGGCTCCGTGACGCTCTTTACAGTCAAATGAGACCGGGACTTTACGGCGTAAAGTGGATTCCGAACTCCTACAAATATCCATGGCACCGCCGGGACTCGAACCCGAAACCTCTGGCACCGAGCGCTAGACCGCTAGACACTCGTCCATTAAGGCCCAAAATGACCGTAGAGCGACAAACCAAACCATCAAAAAATGTAACCATGTCACATTACGTCTGTAATAAAATTCTGCCTATAATAGAACTCTAAGAATACGTTATGTTTTCAATAAAAGTGCATCTCATTAAAATTCAAAGTCAAATTATGTTTCAGACTCATTTATGTTCATAATTATTGAACTATTCATTCTATTGAAATAAAATTTAATTTTTCTGCACTTCAGAAGTCTAAAAAGATCAATACATCATCATTTTGAACAATAATTCGAAAACAAATATAATACAATATAAGAAATTCATGAAATTATATTTGTTGAAAAAAATTTCTTTAAAATAAGCAGCTGATACTAAAAAAATCATACACAAGTGTTAAATTTGAAGACTTCTTTTCATCTAATTTCAAACTTCATCTAAAATTTCACGAAGTTTTGCTAGCATCTACTAAACTGTAGTTAAGCGAAAAGTTAATTATTCTAGTTTATTTATTATGCAAATGAACACAGAAATTTTTATTACAATAGTTAATTAAAAAGAGAAAGTTAACTGAAATTCGCCATTACTTTGCTTTCCCAAGTGAGCTATGAAAACTAAAAACTTTTAAAATTACTGTTGTTGGCACTTGAAAGGTATTGTATTTCAAACGATGCAAAGTTAATTATATTAAACTTTTAAAAAATGAACTATTCGCATTTTGAAAACATTAATTCAAGTTTTTAAATTGCTTTGTAAAATGGATTAAAAACTTTTCTACAAGTATGTTGTATGTAATGGTCCTTGGTTATTGCATTGGATTTCCGAAACCAGAAACCCGACTTTAAAATAATGATCAATGCTTCGACTTGTGAATAATGCTGATGATGAATGCGATAAATCTGTAAGCTGGAATGTTTAACCGATGGCAGCATGAGGTTTAGTTTGTCGCTCTACTGTCATCTTGTGCACACTTTAGACTAAACAGACCGGGACCTACAGTTTAAAGTGGATTCCGAACCACTACAAACATCCATGGCACCGCCAGGACTCGAACCCTGTGGTACTGAGAGCGCTAGCCACACGGCCATTTAGTCCCCGAGCAGCATGAGGAGAGAGCGCACTTATAAATATTCTTCATCCAGAAGAAAAAACAGAATATGTCGATGCTCATGTTTTTGTGGCACTTTACCCTGAATAAAATTAAGAAAAATGTCATAGTAAATAAATGATTTTTCTTGCATATTCTCTTTTCTTTGCTGAGTTTGAAAAAAGACTACTTTTTGTTTTTTATGATTTATTTTGCACCATTTTCTGTTATGCAGGGAAATGTATTGCTGTTTCACATGCAAACTAGTTCATCAATTCACAGAAAAAATATTTTAAAAATAATTTTGCAGCACTTTTCCCTGAATGAAATTCGTAAAAACATTAATATTAAATATTTTTTTTTTTTTTTTTTTTGCTTACTTCTGTTTTTACTCGCTTCTATTTGTCGAATTTGAAAAAAAATTGTCATTTTTTTTTTTAGTGTTACGAATTGTTTTGGACCTTTTTAGTCATACAAGAAAAATAATGTATTGAGCTGTTTAAAGTGCTAACTAGTTTCTCAATTCCCGGAAGAAACATTTTAAAAATAATTTGTTTTCACTTTTAGCTGAATGAAATATGTAAAAACATTAATATTAAATAAGTAATTTTTGCTGACTCTTCTATTTGTCGAATTTGAAAAACAAATTATCATTTTTTGTTTTTTTTTTGTTTTTGTTTCTCACGAATAGTTTTGAACCTTTTAGTCAAACAAGAAAAATAATGTATTGCGCTGTTTCAAGTGCGAACTAGTTTTCTCAATTCCCGGAAGAAACATTTTAAAAATAATTTGTTTTCACTTTTAGCTGAATGAAATATGTAAAAACATTAATATTAAATAAATAATTTTTGCTGACTCTTCTATTTGTCGAATTTGAAAAACAAATTATCATTTTTTTTTTTTTTTTTTTTTTGTTTCTCACGAATAGTTTTGGAACCTTTTAGTCATACAAGAAAATAATGTATTGCACTGTTTCAAGTGCGAACTAGTTTCTCAATTCCCGGAAGAAACACTTTAAAAATAATTTGTTTTCACTTTTAGCTGAATGAAATATGTAAAAACATTAATATTAAATAAATAATTTTTGCTGACTCTTCTATTTGTCAAATTTGAACAACAAATTATCATTTTTTGTTTTTTTTTTTTTTTGTTTCTCACGAATAGTTTTGGACCCTTTTAGTCATACAAGAAAATAATGTATTGCACTGTTTCAAGTGCGAACTAGTTTTTCTCAATTCCCGGAAGAAACACTTTAAAAATAATTTGTTTTTCCTTTTTAGCTGAATGAAATATGTAAAAACATTAATATTAAATAAATAATTTTTTGCTGACTCTTCTATTTGTCAAATTTGAAAAACAAATTATCATTTTTTTTTTTGTTTTTTTTTTTGTTTCTCACGAATAGTTTTGGACCTTTTTAGTCATACAAGAAAAATAATGTATTGCACTTGTTTCAAGTGCGAACTAGTTTCTCAATTCCCGGAAGAAACACTTTAAAAATAATTTGTTTTTCCCTTTTAGCTGAATGAAATATTAAAAACATTAATATTAAATAAGTAATTTTTTGCTGACTCTTCTATTTGTCAAATTTGAACAACAAATTATCATTTTTTTTTTTTTTTTTGTTTCTCACGAATAGTTTTGGACCTTTTAGTCATACAAGAAAAATAATGCATTGCACTGTTTCAAGTGCGAAAGTTTCTCAATTCCCGGAAGAAACACTTTAAAAATAATTTGTTTTCCCTTTTAGCTGAATGAAATATGTAAAAACATTAATATTAAATAAATAATTTTTTGCTGACTCTTCTATTTGTCAATTCTTTTGAACAACAAATTATCATTTTTTGTTTTTTTTTTTTTTTGTTTCTCACGAATAGTTTTGAACCTTTTAGTCATACAAGAAAAATAATGTATTGCACTGTTTCAAGTGCGAACTAGTTTTCAATTCCGGAAGAAACACTTTAAAAATAATTTGTTTTCCTTTTAGCTGAATGAAATATGTAAAACATTAATATTAAATAAATAATTTTTGCTGACTCTTCTATTTGTCGAATTTGAACAACAAATTATCATTTTTTGTTTTTTTGTTTTTGTTTCTCACGAATAGTTTTGAACCTTTTAGTCATACAAGAAAATGTATTGTTTTCAAGAGCGAACTAGTTTGTCAATTCACAGAAGAAAAATACTTTAAAAAAAAAGTTAGCACGTTTCCCCTGAATGAAATTCGTAAAAACATTAACATTAAATAAATGATGTTTTGCTGACTCTTCTATTTGCCGGAGTTTGAAAAAATTGAATTTTCTTAATTATTTTACACCATTTTCTGTCATATAGGGAAAATGTATGGATCTTTTATATACAAACCAGTGGGTCAATTCACAGAAGATGCACGTTAAAATTACTTTGTTGCACCCTGTAAAGAATTGAAAACATTAGCTATTAATAAATAATTTTTCGCTTACACTCTTTCACTTCAGGAATTTTAATAAATTATCAATTTTTTTTTTTTTTTTAATAATAGTTTTGAAACTTTTTTTGGTCATACAGGAAATATGTATCGAGAAATTCAAATGCTGAACAATTGTGTCAAGTACTGGATTTCTCAAGTTCAGAAGAAACTCTTAAAAACTAATTTTAATAATTATAACACAAATATTTAACTTATTCTCAGACATCTATGTTGCATTTTTGCTCTCTTATTCACATTTATACATTTATTATGTATATCATGATTTTTTTCAAGATTAGGTTATTATTATGTATCTAATTTTTATAAACTTTTTTTTTAATTTCTTTTATTTTTTGTTTCAATGAATTAAAAAAATTCAATTTTTTTTTAATTAGAATATTTTCAAAACAAAACTATATTAAATAGAATAATAGTTTAACTATGAACGTCCATTTTCATATAAGAAGATTAATAGTATTTTCAATTAATCTTTGATTCTGATATGCAACAAAGGTTAATGACCTAAAATTAATGCCAAAAATATACCTAATTTAATTTCAAATGGAATTAAAAATATATGTCTTCAAATCTAACTATGTAAAGTACTATTTTTTTATAACAATGATATCTCCAAATGATGAAATTTTATTAATTACTATTTAAATAAAAAAATTGAAAGAATTATAAATAAATTATTACTTTTAACGAAATTTTTTCAGATTCGTTATTGTTTTAAAGTCAGGCATGATTGATTTATACTGATTCAGCGTTTACCAGGATGCACAAAAAAGAATTTGTCAGCAAAGATTTACAATATTGCTATAACTTCGTGCTATCATATTATGAGACTAACACCCGAGGGCGAAATATGGCTATGCATACATCTTTCACCATCCTACTTTAGCCTATCGAAACTGCTTTCGGCGACATGAGCCTATATAATTTCAATTTGATTCCCTTATATAACTACGACGAAAGATCCATCAAGTTCGAAAATCCAACACACAGGCTACCAGACTTCATAATGCCAATGTAACATTCATGCAAACTATTGTACTTGACCGTAAGTATATTTCCAAAAATTTAATGAACTTAACATTAAATCAAATATTTTATTACGTCACTTAAAATTAAGGCAATTACATAAAAAACTGTTACTAGTTCAATGTACTATCTGCCAATCCATATAACATTAAAGGATCACTTTTTAAACAACGGCCATCATGCTGAATATACGGGTTCTCGTTAGATCACCTGGGAAGCAAGCATCATTGGGCGCGGTTAGTACTCTGGGTGGGTGACCACCTGGGAACACTGCGTGCCGTTGGCACGGACAACATAAATTGGGGACCTGAATGGTCGAGTGTCTAGCGCCTGGCGCTCGGTGCCACAGCTTTCGGGTTCGAATTCCGGCGCTGCCATGGATGTTTGTAGTGGTTCGAATCCACTTTGTAATAATTACTGGCACCCGGTCTTATGACTGTAAGAGCGTCACGGAGCCAAAGTCAGACTTCTACCTACGGGGTGCTCCATCACAACAGAAGCTGCATAATCTGCTCCTTCCCCCTTCTATCATGAGCACGTAATGGGCTTGGCCAGCCAAGTGGGATAAGAAACAACAACAACAAGTATCATTTATGTAATCTATCATGATTTGAATCCAAGTTCCATTTGTATGTAAAATTAATAAAACACAAAACTAAATTAAATCACATTCAAATTATTTTATTAAGGCTTATAAATATAAAGGCAATTACACAAAAATTATTTGAAGTGCATATTTGCGACATTTTCCAGATGGAAGGGTGGAAGGGATCGAAGCACAGCGCACTCATCCGAAGTAGCATCCGTCCCAGCGGCACCTGGGAACGTTGCCTATGCAGCAGACTCATTTGTTTTTCATACGACAGATGCAGCACTGGGCTGGAAAAACACGGACAACATGCATAACATTAGAAGAAAATTAAAAGTAAATTCTGATCATTTTTAACAAAAATATTATTAAATTCTTTGCAAATAATTCAGGAATGTTCATTTTTTTTTTATTTAATAAACAATTGTAATAATTACTGATTGCTTAAATGGTTTAATTGTTTTAATTTTTTCATGCAAAAACACTATGTGTAAAATTATGTAAGGGGTACACTGCACAATTTGAAAACTTAAAAATATCACCATGCTGGCGAAACTTTGGCCATCGCTCCTTTTTAAAATTTGTTTTAAGTGATAAAACAAAAAAATAAGCCAGCAGTAATAGGTCGGCTGAAATGTTCATAGGCAATGGGTGACATGAATATGTGACAATGGATGAACCATGGCTCCATCATTTCACACCGGAGTCCAATCGACAGTCAGCCGAGTGGACTGCACGTGATGAACAACACTAAAAATGCTATAACTCACATACTAATAGTGCAACAGCTGTATAACAAAGGGCTGAAAAGTTCGTAGGCTGACACATAGATGACGCTACTAGTATTAAATTCATATAATTTTTAGTTAGCCCTAACTTTCAAAAGACACGTGTATAAATTTGACAGTTGTTGCACTATTAGTATGTGAGTTATAGCATTTTTAGTGAAGCAACTTTTGTTAGTCTGAAAAAATGGATAAAAAGGAATTTCGTGTGTTAATAAAGCATTGCTTTTTGGCGAAAAAATACTATTGAAGCCAAGGCTTGGATTGATAAACATTATTCGGACTTTGCAATAGGAAAATCAACCGTAGAGAAGTGGTTTGCTAAATTTAAACGATGCGAAATGAGCACCGCGGACGATGCACGCAGTGGACGCCCCAAAAAGAGGTTGTTACCGACGAAAACATCAAAAAAAAAGTCCAGTCCACAAAATAATTTCTGATAACCGTAAAGTGAAGTTGATTGAGATAGCAGAAACCCTAAAAATATCAAAGGAACGTGTTGGACATATCGTGATTGAATATTTGGATATGTGAAAGCACTGTTCAAAGTGGGTGCAATCAACCCTGCTCATGACTCCAAAAACAACAACGAATTGGTGATTCTAAGCAGTGTTTGGAGCTGTTCAATCGTTTATTAAGGCCAAATTTTTGGCTCAATATGGGACAATGGATGAGACATGGCTCGCTTTTTCACACCGGAGTCCTTGACAGTCAGCCGAGTGGACTACACGTGATGAACACTAAAAATGCTATAACTTCCCCTAAAAATGCTATAACTCACATACTAATAGCGCAACAGCTGTCAAATTTATACATGTGTCTTTTGAAGGTTAGGGCTAACTAAAAATCATATGTATTTAATGCTAACAGCGTCATCTATGTGTCATCCTACGAACTTTTCAGCCCACCTGTTAAATAGGATAAGCATATTTGGTAATAATAAAATTGGATTAAATGGGATAGTTTGCTGTGAATGGGTTAAAAAAGCTAAAACTTACGCAGTGACTTTCATAGTTGAGCTTTGTTTTCGAACACCTGATCGTCTCAGATGACACATTTTTGAGTAATTAATCTGTTGACATTTATTTGTATGTTTCTCCAGTGAGATTACTTGAGAGTGGATGAAGTGGTTAGCAAAAACTGATAGCATTGAAATATTGATTGTATTTTTTGAAAGTAATCCTTCCTAAAAGGTATCTCATTGGATAAACACGGAAAAACATATAAGTGTAATTTTTTTTTAAAATTTTTATTTATTATTTATTAAATAAAAAGCAAAATGATCTTTTTCAAGATGAACTTATCACTATATTATAATCAAAAAGCATATATCTAATGGTTTGCATCCATCTAATAGCTAAAGAGATTATTCAAGCGTTTATGTACTTAAAGAAAATGAAAAAGTAGCTAAAAATAGTGTTGCTTTTTTTCTAGTAGAGATAACAAAAATGTATAATAGATAACAAAATATTTTAAGTGTTTAATATTATACAGAGTTATGATGATGATTTGAGTTTTGTTGAAGCTCCGTGGCTGCGCAACAGCCGTTAGCTTCTATCTTGGATTGTCCATTGGAAAGATGAAAGAGCATTGCTGGGGAAAGAAAGCGGTAAAGACTAAAAGGAATCTTGCCCAAACACTAAAAGAAAGTGTAATAGAGGTTTTTTTTTTTTAATTAATATTTTTATAATAATAAGTGATGAAAGTAATTAAAATATATGGGAGAGAAATAAAATGAACGAGTAACTGTCCAGTGAAGAGAGCAGACATTAATTAGATTTGTTGAGGAAAGAGGAAAATCCATGCAGAGTGACGAATAACTTGTCTTCTTTGGTAGTGGCAGCTTGAAGGTTATTGAACATGGTTTGGATGCCGTCTGAGGAGAAGAGTTGAGCGAATTCTTTAAGAATGAATAGTAGTTGATAGATTTCAGTATTATTATTAGGAGAAGGAAATGGAGTTGGAGTATTTTGGTTAGGAATTTGAGCGGAAGTGTTGTGAGGGGTGATGTAACTTGCCACAATATTAGCGAAGGAGATGTTAGAGGAGACTTGTCGGGAGTGGGTGATATTGCAGAAGTTAGTGGGATTTTGTGGGGGGATTCATGCTTTAGGGAATTTGGGGCAGCCGCGCCAAGCAGCGAGAGGTGGCCGATCAGTCCGCAGTTGATACAACGGGGTTTTTAATTTTTCCCTGATTGGGCAGTCTTTAGTGAGGTGAGCATCTCCGCATTTTAACAGGGTTATTCAAAAGAGAGAACAGATGTACCAGTTGAAGTCATAAAATAACTTGGAACAATAAAATAACTTTTAACTTTCCTCCATCCATTAATAGGTAATATATGGCCCCATCATTGCAGTTCATTTAAATAAAAATTCAAAATCTGAGCTTTAATTTTAAATAATCCTGAAATTAAAATTTAAACTAAATGTTATATACTAAACTGGTTATTAAGTATTAACAAGATAAAAATGTTTTTATTTATGGAGCAATTTATAAGTATCGATTGCAAAATATAAATAATCTCAAGCATCGAAATATATTTTTACATTATTATTTCAATTAATGAAAGTATTTTCATCGCTATCATATTTTCAAATTTTCTTCTTACTTATAAGAAATTAAATTAAATTATTATATCCCTAAATAATGAGATATCTATCGAATTGATGCATATAATATCACTGACAACAGCAGAAAAACGTTCATCTAATAAAATTCTCTGCATAATGTTTAACATCAAACTTTTCTAAAGTCAAATAATATTCTTTAAGTAACATGTGAACTCAAGATGCAAGATTTATGTATTGATCGTTATAGTTCTTGAGAGTAATTCTTATAAGATATTGAGAAAAAAAGCAGAATCTTGAGAATAACTCGCTTTTACTTCAACTTTGACAGTCTACAGAACTATAAAATGTAATTGTTTTATGTAACTACGAACTGCATTATATAAAATAAAATCGACATAACATACTTCAAACGAAGTTTAAAGCTTAACTCAATTCTTTCTATTAACTCATACTCTCCCTATATATATCTTGTTCAATTTTTCAATCGGTAATAAAATACTTGTTATTCATCCCCACAAGTTTAAAAAAATGTATTTGAACTTGTAGTGGATGACACTGGATGTTAGTACAGTTTTTTCAAATATTAATTCATTTAATTAATTAATTTTTTTTTTTTTTAGATTTAAATTGTATATATCTACCAATAGATGGCTCAGATAAACTTAAAAAATTGAATGAAAATTAATTATAAAAGATTTTTGCAGTAGAGTGAAAAAAAGTAGGAATTGACTTAAAAATTTTTTTTATATTACTTGTTTAGAGTATGTTCAGAGTTCAGAGTTGTTCAGAGTATTCAAGGCCTTCGTGATGGTACATTTCAATCAGATAGTGACTGTTCATAAGCAGCTATAAATATTCAAGTCTTTCTCCCCACGCAATAGATAAAGTTCCTCCCTTGATATGCCCATGAACATGATGTCCATCTATTGAATATTCCTTAGCATAGCAACACCCGCGTGCTGGTCTTCTAATAAGCAACGAAGCTGAATTTCTGCCTCAGATAAAAGCAATCTAGAATTCTATTACTACAAAATTTGTTAAATACCACGCTACGATGAGTAGAAGCACGAGAACACGAACCAAGTATATAATTTGGGCATGCGATGCAGTTCTTTTTCATGTTTTTTTTACTTGTAACTCTGCAAATTGTATCATTTCATATCTAAATACTTTCATTTAGATATATCCAATTGGTATAATTTTCATAATCATTAGTGCAACAAAACATAAACAATTTTAATAAACATTAATGTATCGATAACATAAACAATTCTTATAAACATTTGTGTGACAATAACATAAACAATAACATATACAATTTTCATAAACGTTAGTGTAACATAACATAAACAATTGTCACAAACGTTGGTGTAACAATAACATAAACAATTTTTATAAACATTACTGTGACAATAACATAAACAATTTTCATAAACGTTGGTGTAGCAATAACATAAACAATTTTCAAAGCATTACTGTGAACAACAACATAAACAGTTATAATAAGCATTACTGTGAACAACAACATAAACAGTTATAATAAACATTAGTGCAACAATAACATAAACAATTTTCATAAACATTAGTGCAACAATAACATAAACAATTTTCATAGACGTTAGTATAACGATAACATAAACAATTTTTATAAACATTACTGTGACAATAACATAAACAATTTTAATAAACAATAGGGCAACAATAGCATAAACAATTTTCATAAACGTCAATGTAACAATAACATAACCAATTTTTATAAGCATTACTGTGACAATAACATAAACAGTTTTAATAAATATTAGTGTAACGATAATATAAATATTTTTCATAAACGTTAGTATAACAATAACATAAACAATTTTCATAAACATTAGTGTAACAATAACATAAACAGTTTTAATAAATATTAGTGCAACGATAATATAAGCATTTTTCATGAACGTTAGTGTAACAATAACATAAACAATTTTCATAAATATTTTTTTTTCTTAATTTTTTTCTTCCTTTTTGTGCTAAAGTTTCAATGATTTTTTAATTATAAACAAATTTAATCTTTCTAGTGTTAAATAAACTGAGTTTAAAAAAAAAAATCCAGATAAATTTTTTTAGCATTTTAATTTTATTATCGCCTGTTCTGATCTAAACTACTTTATTACAAATTTCTTTTGAAATGACTACTAATTCGTGATAAAGTATTTCCATTGCGTGAAAAAATACAAGACACAATAAATTCAACCACTAAAAAATTTTTTTGTAAAAAAATGAAAACAGAAAGTGGTGTACCCACTTTAACAGTGTTTGATGGTGTAAAAGATTTCAAAGCCTTTTTTTGCAGAACTTCATGCAAGAATCTCTCATACAATCGGGCACTAGAGAGCTGAAAAATAATCCAATTTAACTTGATGCACAAGGAAAAAACTTTACTGTAAGCAAATGCAATGATGGATGTGCAAATATTGTCTACAGAAAAATGAACATTTCAGGTTCCAGGCATTAATTTAGCACAACCTACTGGCATTCCTCTGGAGATACAGTTGCTCAAGTAGATGTCACTGTACAGATTCAAGTTATTGTTTATCCATCGATTGAGCGCAATTATTTGTCTCAGTTCCATATGTGTATACGATTAGTGTTGGTTCCGTTAGCTTCTATCTTGAGTTGGAGTCCTTTGAAGTTATGAGATAATACATAAGAAAAACAAAGCAGGTAAAGAATAATAGGTGACTTGCCCAAATATATATATATATAAAGAATTAAAAGAAAGAGACACATAAAGTTTTGAAGTAATCTAAACAAATCGAGGAAGGTTTTTATTTATTCATTTTTTAATCTTTCATTTATATTTAATATATAAAAACATATAAAAACAAATAAAAATAATTAACAAGCAGAGTTGAAGAAAAAAAGGTTCGAGATAAATGCAAGTAAACAGATAGAATTAGTCTGAAAAATAAAAGGAAGTACAACATAAGGAGAAATGATTGCAAAAACGCATTGGGTAAAATAAGGCGTGAACAAGTCAGGGGTGGGAAGTGGAATCAATTATGAAAGAGGTTCGAGGACGTTTAGCATTTTTGGGGTTTTGGATGTCATAATCTGGGAAGCCTTTTGATTAAACCGTTTTGAATATTAAGAAGATTTGAGTAAAAGTTATGGGCAAGCTTTTTGAATAAATCGCCTATAAGCTGATCTTTACTGATCCAAAGAGTTTATAGTTTAAAATGCAAAATCTTACCACTTTCTATCATTGTTTAAAATAGCTCCAAGCTATCCCGTCTGTAGAAATGTTGCAAAATGTTCTACAGTTTCATGGAGTATTTCAAACTAATAATACAGACACATAAGTACCATACACTTGGCAATATATTACATTTCATTTGATAGTCCTTCGCCCTTATTGTTTGCCCAATCACATTTCCAAAATTAAAAAATGTATATATTAAAATTTCAAAAGGATCTAACTTATGATATTAGAAAAAGAACTGAACAAGATCCATGCGATTATATCGAAAGGATAGAAAAATACGAATTCTTCGCTGCTATGTGTGATATTGAAAGCAATATCTTTAAATCGTTTTTGGATTGCACCATATTAAGAGAAATCATGTCTATATCTTCTCTTTGAACCATGCCAAGAATGTCCATTCAATAGCTATCAGGGGTTTGAACACATAATACATGTCTTTTAATAGGCAATACCATACGAACATCCTAAGATATCCAGTACAACCTGAAGATCCATACCCATTAGGGATTGCAATACCGTTATATCGGGATACCGAATACCGGTATTTTGAGCCATTTGTGCAATTTTGTAATGCCGGTATTCACAAGTTTAAGTACCGTTTTTTCGGTATTTACTAGAAACTTAGAATTCTTATCTGTGGAAGAATTTTTATCTGTAAATTCTTACTCAGAATTCTTATCTGAAAACTAGGAACGTTGGAACAATTTACTCCCTAATGATGGAACGTTTTTGAATCTGAAAAATCCAATCCAAAAGCAATGACCGACTTAAACCTGCAAATTAATTTTTCCGATAGTGAATTCGACTTAATATCCAGAACTGTATCAGCTCCACTTCCAATAAAATTGACTGTTGAGGCATTATGTTGGAGAAATTCTAATTTATTGACAGCTAGTGCAACAATAAATTTCATGTTGCAATCACTGAAAGAACAGTACACATCACTATCTGAAGAATTATATATTACATTGAAAAATCGCACAGAAGAAAGTCATACCGAAATTGAAAATCTCTTACGGTATTTACATAATTATAATGTTTTTATAAAGGAGAATGAAAAAGAAGAAAAAGAGGCCACTGGCAACTGGCGTACCGTTTACGGAGTACCAACAGGGGGAAATACCCCTTAAACCTCCTCATCTTAATTCATAAATATGCTTAGAATTCTAATAGGCTGCTTAATTATTGTTAGTAGATTAAAGATAAAAGTTTCTAAAAATTCAAATTAAAGTAGGTACTCAAAAAAAAAAAAAAAAAGATTTAAAAATACTATTGATAAAAGTAAGATACAAAATAAAAGAAGTTAAAAGTTAAGTTTTAAATTCGGTACAATTAGGGACCAGTTGTTGATGCCGTAAACACATTGAAAAACGTAAACTTTTTTTTTTTTACCAACACACTAGGGATTATGCTGAACGGTGGGAGCCAATAGGATGAATCTGAAAGGTAAGAAATGTCAACAGTGTCCTCACACAAAAAAAAAGGCCAATCTCAGAACCGTAGTTCTTTTTATAATTTTATAATTTTTATTTTGCTTTCGATTTTATAATTTTCATTTGGTTTGAAGAAAAGAGACTAACAATTCAAATTTGATCAAGTTTATAGTAAACTTTCTTAAAATTACATTCTGTAATAAAATTGGCAAATAAAACAAACAAACAAAAAAAAACACCTGCGTTTTCTTTCTTTTTCTAAAATTTCTACTACCGGTATTAAAACCGGTATCCCGGTATTAAGATCAAAAAATACCGAATACCGGTATTGAACTTTGGTCCGATATTGCAATCCCTAATACCCATATTACAGTCTTATCCATTATGTCCTATTGTTTCCTCAACAAATTTATTGACTTCCGTAAGGAGAAATGGACTAACTGCCGTGCTGTTTTTTTACTACATTAATTTTGGTTCTGTTTCACGTTGTTTTAATGAACCAAGAGAAGCATATAATACTTAATACTTTAGCCAATTGTTTATTTAAGAAGGATTTAGACTGAAAAATAAGTATAATTTATTTTAAGCACACATCCAGGTAAAATCTGTTTTAATGTTTAAGACAGTAGTGGCAAACCCGAGGCCCGCTTTGGATATTTTTGCGACCAGTGAGATTTATCACACTTTTACAAAATTTCATTTATTTTATAATTACCAAAGTAGTGAAAAGAAATGCGTTAAAAAAATACATTATGTGTGCAACCATATTAATAATTCTTCACAATGTGCGTTTAGTATCCTTATCACTACATTATCTTTGTTTACATGTAAGAATAATAATAAACTTAAAAATAATGGCTCATTATGTTTTCATTATTCACCAAAAAGATGTCTGTAGTGGGTATAAATCTAATATGTGGATATATAATTTTATATGCGACCCGCCGAGTTTTGATTCTTTTCCATATATTCAAAAATTAACTGCCGACATTATGAAAAAAATGAAGTTGGATTTTAAAGTAATATTCTTGCGAATATAGGACACATATTGCCTGCTTTATTTATGAGTTTACAGTTATGAATTCGCAGAATAATTAAATTATATTCTACGATTACATCTAATATTACAGGTTCTATGTTTCACTTTAAGTGACCTCAATCGCTAGATTTCATTTTGATTCCACTTCATTTTTTATTTCATTTATATTTATATATTTTTTATATTTCATCTTTAGTGTTATAAAATTCTTCACAATGTTGCGTTTAGTATCATTTATATTATCCATGTTTACAGGTAAGAATAATAGTAAACTTAAAAATAATAGCTCATTATGTTTCCATTTTTCACTCCAAAAAATGTCTGTAGTTGGTATAAATCTAATATTTTTTTTTGTTCTAATGCAGCTGGCAAAAATTTAGACACTTGTCTTTGTGTCGTCACGCTGCACAGACGTTACCACTTAGAGGTGCGTGTAGCTTGAAGAAGACAAACGCGAGCAACATTACCCCTGCAACGCTCTACGATCATATTAAACCGGGACCCACGGTTTAAAGTGGATTCCGAACCACTACACATCCATGGCACCTCCGGGATTCGAACCCGAAACCTGTGGTACCGAGGGTCAAAGCGCTAGCCACTCGGCCATTTAGTCCCCAGGTATAAATCTAATATGTGGATATTTAATTTTATATGCGACCCGCGGAGTTTTGATTCTTTTCCAAAGTGGCCCGCAAGATCATCCCTGGTTTAAGACATTACTTCATTAAAAAACTAAAGAATTGAATTATATAAACAATTTATGGAGGAAGTAATGTTGAATTAGGCTTCTGAAGGGATAAAACCTTGGTTCAAATTGTAATGACTGCCATTGATTTTTTCTTGTAAATTAGAAAAACTGACCTTTAATCTCTTGCGATTGCGGGAAGAGACTTTAATTATTTAAACAATTGCTGCTTTGATAAATTTATCATTTCATTTTAAACAATTCTTGGAGCAATTAATGTAATGTCTCTTAATGAAGGAAACTAGATTGCAACTTCGATGTACACCGTTACCAGGTCACGTTAAATTTGTAATAAATTCCTGTTATAAAATATGAGCAAAAGCAGCACGATACTTTTTTTTACATTGTTTAATTATCTTTCATACTTGCTGCAGATTTTAAGAAACTGTCAGTCACTATTTAAGTCCCTCAAAATTTTTTAATGAATCAATATATGACAGCGTAGGGGCTTGAATGGCCGAGTGGCTAGCGCTCTGGCGCTAGGTACTACAGGTTTCGGGTTCGACTCCCGGCGGCTGTACCATGGATGTTGGTAGTAGTTCGGAATCCACTTTAAACATTGGGTCCCGATCCTAATAGGATCGTAAAGCGTTGCGGGGCATTGTTACTCCGCGTCCGTATCTTCAAGTTGCACGCGCCTCCTGGGTAATGCAAAGTGTGTAACGTCTGTGCAGCGCTTACCTTAAGGCATCCAAGAAAAAGCTGTTTAAGTGTTTGCCAGCTGCGTTAGAACAAAAAAATACATACATCGCAGTGTTTTTGGAACAATCAAAAAAAAAAAGAAAAACAAATAAAAAATTCATGAATTGCATTTCTTAAAATTTTATTAAGTAAAATCACAGAGGAAAAAGGTTATATGTTTTAAAGTACAGTGTTATTTTAAAACATTTTTTAATCTCATAATATTTTACAAATTTTTTCTGTATTTTGCAATATTTTTATGGTTAGAAGTATTACTACTTTTTAGTAAATTCTAATTGTTAGCTTTATTCAACTTTTCAAATTTCAACTAATTTTATTCTACTACTTCATTATTTTTTTTATTTTGCTTCTTGACCAGTTATTATTTAAATTTTTTATTTTTTTATTAAATTTCATATATTTCATATTGCTTTCTTAAATCTTGTTTATTTTTATTTTAATAAACTACTTGAGTAACAAATTAACTCAAAATAGAAAAACAATAAAATTAATTTAATTCAAAAACATTAAAAAATGTACAATAAATAAATAAATTACTCTTGGGAATTTAAACTAACAACTATAAAGGAATCTTTTAAATAAAACGAAATGTACTTTAGAATGTGTAAAAAAAAAAATGTGTGTAAGGTATTAAAAAAAAAAATTTTAGATTATTATGTGTACGAATTATCATTATGTGTGACTTACGAATTAGAATGTGTAAGAATTATTATTATGTGTGTAAGAATTAAATGGGCGTAATAATTATAATTACGTGTGTAAGAATTATTAGAGTTTCTGTGTCTATGTGCTCGCATAAGTTCTAAATAAAATTCCTGAATTCTCCACAAGTCGCCGGCTGGAGTTGATAGTTTTCAAAATTCACTATGTCTGGCAAACTCAAAAGGTCAAGCCAAATATGGAATCCAAGGAGAGACGAATCGTTGACCTTATGGATGAGGTCATCCTGAAATTGCTGGCATCCCAGTCATAATACCATGACAATGTTGTCTATGTACTGTACGCAAGAGGACTTGTAGACTGCAAACCTTAGAGTGGAGCACAAAATTCACGTCAAAACGAGAAAACAATCACCTCATCCAAATGAAAATTGACTGATAAAGTGACGGACCGCGAATGATGTGTCATATAGGCTTCTGCACTTCACCAGCGTGTGTTAAGTTGTGCTTGTTTTCCATTACATAAAATTCCCAGGATACAAAAATCCATGAGCAGCAATGAACTCATCTGCAATTGGCAGATAGGCATCTTTCCCGATTGAAGTCTGCTTTAATTTCACTTACAATATGGGACGCATTAAATATTTTGAAGGTGCAAGCCAGATAGCATATGCTTCAAACTTAACGATTCTCAAGCTTGATAGTGGTATTGGAATCGGTTTCATGGATAATCATAACTGCAGGAACACTTATTTATGATCAAGCATTGCATCAAATAAGATTCGAAAAATTCGCAGCCTCATTTCTTATCGTGACATTGCTGCAATCCCAGTCATAATATTATGGCAGTGTTTTCCATGTAGAAGCATTGGACACAAGAAGACTTCTATATTGCAAACCTCAGAGTAGAGCACAAAATGTCATATCAATATGGGAGCTGCAATTGGAAGATAGGCATCTCTCCCGATTGAAGTCTGCTTCAATTTCACTTACAATAAGGGATGAATACGCATTAAATATTTTGAAGGTGCAAGCCAGATAGCATATACTTCAAACTTAACGATTCTCAAGCTTGATAGTGGTATTGGAATCGGTTTCATGGATAATCATAACTGCAGGAACACTTATTTATGATCAAGCATTGCATCAAATAAGATTCGAAAAATTCGCAGCCTCATTTCTTATCGTGACATTGCTGCAATCCCAGTCATAATATTATGGCAGTGTTTTCCATGTAGAAGCATTGGACACAAGAAGACTTCTATATTGCAAACCTCAGAGTAGAGCACAAAATGTCATATCAATATGGGATCTGCAATTGGAAGATAGGCATCTCTCCCGATTGAAGTCTGCTTCAATTTCACTTACAATAAGGGATGAATACGCATTAAATATTTTGAAGGTGAAAGCCAGATAGCATATACTTCAAACTTAACGATTCTCAAGCTTGATAGTGGTATTGGAATCGGTTTCATGGATAATCATAACTGCAGGAACACTTATTTATGATCAAGCATTGCATCAAATAAGATTCGAAAAAAATTCGTGCAGCCTCATTTCTTATCGACATTGCTGCAATCCCAGTCATAATATTATGGCAGTGTTTTCCATGTAGAAGCATTGGACACAAGAAGCAATGGACACTTCTATATTGCAAACCTCAGAGTAGAGCACAAAATGTCATGTCAATATGGGATCTGCAATTGGAAGATAGGCATCTCTCCCGATTGAAGTCTGCTTCAATTTCACTTACAATAAGGGATGAATACGCATTAAATATTTTGAAGGTGCAAGCCAGATAGCATATACTTCAAACTTAACGATTCTCAAGCTTGATAGTGGTATTGGAATCGGTTTCATGGATAATCATAACTGCAGGAACACTTATTTATGATCAAGCATTGCATCAAATAAGATTCGAAAATTCGCAGCCTCATTTCTTATCGTGACATTGCTGCAATCCCAGTCATAATATTATGGCAGTGTTTTCCATGTAGAAGCATTGGACACAAGAAGACTTCTATATTGCAAACCTCAGAGTAGAGCACAAAATGTCATATCAATATGGGAGCTGCAATTGGAAGATAGGCATCTCTCCCGATTGAAGTCTGCTTCAATTTCACTTACAATAAGGGATGAATACGCATTAAATATTTTGAAGGTGCAAGCCAGATAGCATATACTTCAAACTTAACGATTCTCAAGCTTGATAGTGGTATTGGAATCGGTTTCATGGATAATCATAACTGCAGGAACACTTATTTATGATCAAGCATTGCATCAAATAAGATTCGAAAAATTCGCAGCCTCATTTCTTATCGTGACATTGCTGCAATCCCAGTCATAATATTATGGCAGTGTTTTCCATGTAGAAGCATTGGACAAGAAGACTTCTATATTGCAAACCTCAGAGTAGAGCACAAAATGTCATGTCAATATGGGATCTGCAATTGGAAGATAGGCATCTCTCCCGATTGAAGTCTGCTTCAATTTCACTTACAATAAGGGATGAATACGCATTAAATATTTTGAAGGTGCAAGCCAGATAGCATATACTTCAAACTTAACGATTCTCAAGCTTGATAGTGGTATTGGAATCGGTTTCATGGATAATCATAACTGCAGGAACACTTATTTATGATCAAGCATTGCATCAAATAAGATTCGAAAAATTCGCAGCCTCATTTCTTATCGTGACATTGCTGCAATCCCAGTCATAATATTATGGCAGTGTTTTCCATGTAGAAGCACTGGACACAAGAAGCAATGGACACTTCTATATTGCAAACCTCAGAGTAGAGCACAAAATGTCATGTCAATATGGGATCTGCAATTGGAAGATAGGGCATCTCTCCCGATTGAAGTCTGCTTCAATTTCACTTACAATAAGGGATGAATACGCATTAAATATTTTGAAGGTGCAAGCCAGATAGCATATACTTCAAACTTAACGATTCTCAAGCTTGATAGTGGTATTGGAATCGGTTTCATGGATAATCATAACTGCAGGAACACTTATTTATGATCAAGCATTGCATCAAATAAGATTCGAAAAATTCACGCAGCCTCATAGAGCACAAAATTTCTTATCGTGACATTGCTGCAATCCCAGTCATAATATTATGGCAGTGTTTTCCATGTAGAAGCATTGGACACAAGAAGACTTCTATATTGCAAACCTCAGAGTAGAGCACAAAATGTCATGTCAATATGGGAGCTGCAATTGGAAGATAGGCATCTCTCCCGATTGAAGTCTGCTTCAATTTCACTTACAATAAGGGATGAATACGCATTAAATATTTTGAAGGTGCAAGCCAGATAGCATATACTTCAAACTTAACGATTCTCAAGCTTGATAGTGGTATTGGAATCGGTTTCATGGATAATCATAACTGCAGGAACACTTATTTATGATCAAGCATTGCATCAAATAAGATTCGAAAAATTCGCAGCCTCATTTCTTATCGTGACATTGCTGCAATCCCAGTCATAATATTATGGCAGTGTTTTCCATGTAGAAGCATTGGACACAAGAAGACTTCTATATTGCAAACCTCAGAGTAGAGCACAAAATGTCATGTCAATATGGGATCTGCAATTGGAAGATAGGCATCTCTCCCGATTGAAGTCTGCTTCAATTTCACTTACAATAAGGGATGAATACGCATTAAATATTTTGAAGGTGCAAGCCAGATAGCATATACTTCAAACTTAACGATTCTCAAGCTTGATAGTGGTATTGGAATCGGTTTCATGGATAATCATAACTGCAGGAACACTTATTTATGATCAAGCATTGCATCAAATAAGATTCGAAAATTCGCAGCCTCATTTCTTATCGTGACATTGCTGCAAACCCAGTCATAATATTATGGCAGTGTTTTCCATGTAGAAGCATTGGACACAAGAAGACTTCTATATTGCAAACCTCAGAGTAGAGCACAAAAATGTCATGTCAATATGGGAGCTGCAATTGGAAGATAGGCATCTCTCCCGATTGAAGTCTGCTTCAATTTCACTTACAATAAGGGATGAATACGCATTAAATATTTTGAAGGTGCAAGCCAGATAGCATATACTTCAAACTTAACGATTCTCAAGCTTGATAGTGGTATTGGAATCGGTTTCATGGATAATCATAACTGCAGGAACACTTATTTATGATCAAGCATTGCATCAAATAAGATTCGAAAAATTCGCAGCCTCATTTCTTATCGTGACATTGCTGCAATCCCAGTCATAATATTATGGCAGTGTTTTCCATGTAGAAGCATTGGACACAAGAAGACTTCTATATTGCAAACCTCAGAGTAGAGCACAAAATGTCATGTCAATATGGGATCTGCAATTGGAAGATAGGCATCTCTCCCGATTGAAGTCTGCTTCAATTTCACTTACAATAAGGATGAATACGCATTAAATATTTTGAAGGTGCAAGCCAGATAGCATATACTTCAAACTTAACGATTCTCAAGCTTGATAGTGGTATTGGAATCGGTTTCATGGATAATCATAACTGCAGGAACACTTATTTATGATCAAGCATTGCATCAAATAAGATTCGAAAATTCGCAGCCTCATTTCTTATCGTGACATTGCTGCAATCCCAGTCATAATATTATGGCAGTGTTTTCCATGTAGAAGCACTGGACACAAGAAGCAATGGACACTTCTATATTGCAAACCTCAGAGTAGAGCACAAAATGTCATGTCAATATGGGATCTGCAATTGGAAGATAGGCATCTCTCCCGATTGAAGTCTGCTTCAATTTCACTTACAATAAGGATGAATACGCATTAAATATTTTGAAGGTGCAAGCCAGATAGCATATACTTCAAACTTAACGATTCTCAAGCTTGATAGTGGTATTGGAATCGGTTTCATGAATAATCATAACTGCAGGAACACTTATTTATGATCAAGCATTGCATCAAATAAGATTCGAAAATTCGCAGCCTCATTTCTTATCGTGACATTGCTGCAATCCCAGTCATAATATTATGGCAGTGTTTTCCATGTAGAAGCATTGGACACAAGAAGCAATGGACACTTCTATATTGCAAACCTCAGAGTAGAGAGCACAAAAATGTCATGTCAATATGGGATCTGCAATTGGAAGATAGGCATCTCTCCCGATTGAAGTCTGCTTCAATTTCACTTACAATAAGGGATGAATACGCATTAAATATTTTGAAGGTGCAAGCCAGATAGCATATACTTCAAACTTAACGATTCTCAAGCTTGATAGTGGTATTGGAATCGGTTTCATGGATAATCATAACTGCAGGAACACTTATTTATGATCAAGCATTGCATCAAATAAGATTCGAAAAATTCGCAGCCTCATTTCTTATCGTGACATTGCTGCAATCCCAGTCATAATATTATGGCAGTGTTTTCCATGTAGAAGCATTGGACACAAGAAGCAATGGACACTTCTATATTGCAAACCTTAGAGTAGAGCACAAAAATATCATGTCAATATGGGATGACAAGCACCTCGTCCGAATGAAAATTGACTGATGCAGTGACGGACCATGTAGCTACATACCAACAACATCGGAGAATCGCGAAATAGTACTTCATGTAAGATTTCTGCACTTACCAACATCTGATAAGTTGTGAATTGTGTGCTCATCTGTCATTACATAATATTCTCAGGGACGCAAAAAACTCCATTAGCAACAATGAACTTATCAGCAATTAGCATATAGACGTCTTGTCCTATTGAATTCTGCTTCACTCTCACATACATAATGGATTAATAACATCTTGAGGTGCAAGCAGAGACATTATATATTCAAACTAAACAATTCTTAAGCGTGATAGTGGTATTGGGATTGATATCACGGGCTACTCAGAATTGCAGAAACATTCATCATGACCAAACATTCCATTAGATAGGATTCGAATCTGAATTCGTAACTTCTCCTCTAGGAGTTTGTGGTGGTATATCGTGAGATATTTCAGTAAGATGATGTACATTCCTACATATAATAAACTATAAATCTAAACCTATAAGTAAACTTATATTCTGCTGCAAATGTTGCTGATTCGAAGCTGGAATTCGTAACT